>CAXDIG010000070.1:0-20269 GCA_963989225.1 Dromius quadrimaculatus
TGTTGTATTAGATAGATTTATGTGATTTGCGATACTTTGAAACTGCTCAGAATGTGGTAATTTTGACTTATATTGAACTTCATATAACTGCAAATAGCGCTCTGAAAACACAAGATACGATGTTTTTGTCGATAGATTCATACATATTATGAGGTCCTGAATAGGAATATGAACTTTTTGATTGTGAAAATTTTCGCGGAAGAGCGTGATTTCGACTTATTCCAAAGTTTGTAGAACTGCAAATAGCACTCTAAAAACACGAGATATGAAGTATTTGGTAATAGATTCTGCCATATAACGCATTTCTAAAGCAAAATCTTGCATCTGAGCAGATTAACAGGAACAAAAATTTCTCAACGAGACTAAGAAAAAACGCTGATAACTCGCTGAAAACGCAAAATTCTGTGCATTTAAGGACGGATTCATGCGTATTATGTTGTATTGGATAGATTGTTGTGATTTGCGATACTTTGAAACTGCTCAGAATGTGGTTATTTTGACTTATTTACAAACTTCCTATAACTGCAGATAGCGCTCTGAAAACACGAGATACGATGTTTTTGTCGATAGATTCAAACATATTATGAGGTCATGAATAGGAATATGAACTTTTTGATTGTGAAAATCTGCGCGGAAAAGCGTGATTTCGACTTATTCCAAAGTTTGTAAAACTGCAAATAGCACTCTAAAAACACGAAATATGGAGTATTTGGTGCTAGATTCTGCCATATAACGCATTTCTGAAGCAAAATCTTGCATGCGAGCAGATTTACAGGATCAAAAATTTCTGTACGAGACTTAGAAAAAACGCTGATAACTCGCTGAAAACGCAAAATTCTGTGCATTTGAGGACGAATCCATGCGTATTATGTTGTATTGGATAGATTTTAGTGATCTGCGATACTTTGAAACTGTTCAGAATGTGTTTATTTTGACTTATTTCAAACTTCATATAACTGCAGATAGCGCTCTGGAAACACGAGATACGATGTTTTTGTCGATAGATTCATACATATTATGAGGTCCTGAATAGGAATATGGACTTTTTGATTGTGAAAATCTGCGCGGGAAAGCGTGATATCGACGTATCCCAAAGTTGGTAAAACTGGAAATAGCACTCTGAAAACACGAAATATGATGTATTTGGTGCTAGATTCTGCCATATAACGCATTTTTGAAGCAAAATCTTGCTTCTAAGCAGATTTAGAGGATCAAAAATTTCTCAACGAGACTCAGAAAAAACGCTGATAACTCGCTGGAAACGCTAAATTTTGTGCATTTGAGGACGGATTCATGCGTATTATGTTGTATTGAATAGATTTATGTGATTTGCGATACTTTGAAACTGCTCAGAATGTGGTAATTTTGACTTATATCAAACTTCATATAACTGCAAATAGCGCTCTGAAAACCCAAGATACGATGTTTTTGTCGATAGATTCATACATATTATGAGGTCCTGAATAGGAATATGAACTTTTTGATTGTGAAAATCTGCGCGGAAAACCGTGATTTCGACCTATCCCAAAGTTTGTAAAACTGCAAATAGCACTCTAAAAACACGAAATATGATGTATTTTGTGCTAGATTCTGCCATATAGCGCATTTTTGAAGCAAAATCTTGCTTCTGAGATGATTTACAGGATCAAAAATTTCTCAACGAGACTCAGAAAAAACGCTGATAACTCGCTGGAAACGCAAAATTTTGTGCATTTGAGGACGGATTCATGCGTATTATGTTGTATTGGATAGATTTTTGTGATTTGCGATACTTTGAAACTGCTCAGAATGTGGTTATTTTGACTTATTTCAAACTTCATATAACTGCAGATAGCGCTCTGGAGACACAAAATACGATGTTTTTGTCGATAGATTCATACATATTATGAGGTCCTGAATAGGAATATGGACTTTTTGATTGTGAGAATCTGCGCGGAAAAGCGTGATATCGACGTATCCCAAAGTTGGTGAAACTGCGAATAGCACACTAAAAACACGAAATATGATGTATTTGGTGCTAGATTCTGCCATATAGCGCATTTTTGAAGCAAAATCTTGCTTCTGAGCAGATTTACAGGATCAAAAATTTCTCAACGAGACTCAGAAACAACACTGATAACTCGCTGGAAACGCAAAATTTTGTGAATTTGAGGACGGATTCATGCGTATTATGTTGTATTGGATGGATTTATGTGATTTGCGATACTTTGAAACTGCGCAGAATGTGGTAATTTTGACTTACTCCAAACTTCATATAACTGCAGATAGCGCTCTGAAAACACGAGATACGATGTTTTTGTCGATAGATTCATACATATTATGAGGTCCTGAATAGAAATATGAACTTTTCGATTGTGGAGATCTGCGCGGAAAACCGTGATTTCGACTTATTCTAAAGTTTGTAAAACTGCAAATAGCACTCTAAAAACACTCAATATGATGTATTTGGTGCTAGATTCTGCCATATAACGCATTTTTGAAGCAAAATCTTGCTTCTGAGCAGATTTACAGGATCAAAAATTTCTCAACGAGACTCAGAAAAAACGCTGATAACTCGCTGGAAACGCAAAATTTTGTGCATTTGAGGACGAATTCATGCGTATTATGTTGTATTGGATAGATTTATCTGATTTGCGATACTTTGATACTGCTCTGGATGTGGTAATTCTGACTTATTTCAAACTCCATATAACTGCAGATAGCACTCTGAAAACCTCGTATCTCGTGTTTTCAGAGCGCTATCTGCAGTTATATGAAGTTTGAAATAAGTCAAAATTACCACATTCTGAGCAGTTGCAAAGTATTGCAAATCACACGAATCTATCCAATACAACATAATACGCATAAATCCGTCCTCAAATGCACAAAATTTTGCGTTTCCGGCGAGTTATCAGCGTTTTTTCTGAGTCTCGTTGAGAAATTTTTGATCTTGTAAATCTGCTCAGAAGCAAGATTTTGCTTCAAAGATGCGTTATATTGCGGAATATAGCACCGAATACATCATATTCCGTGTTTCTAGAGTGCTATTTGCAGTTTTACAAACTTTGGAATAAGTCGAAATCACGCTTTACCGCGCAGATTTTCACAATCAAAAAGTTCATATTCCTATTAAGGACCTTTCAATATGTATGTACCTATTGACAAAAACATCGTATCTCGTGTTTTCAGAGCGCTATCTGCAATTATATGAAGTTTGAAATAAGTTAGAATTACCACATTCTGAGCAGTTTCAAAGTATCGCAAATCACATAAATCTATCCAATACAACATAATACGCATCAATCCGTCCTCAAATGCACAAAATTTTGCGTTTCCAGCGAGTTATCAGCATTTTTGCTGAGTCTCGATGAGAAATTTTTGATCCTGTAAATCTGCTCAGAAGCAAGATTTTGCTTCAAAAATGCGTTATATGGCAGAATCTAGCACCAAATACATCATATTTCGTGTTTTTTAGAGTGCTATTTGCAGTTTTACAAGCTTTGGACTAAGTCGAAATCACGCTTTTCCGCGCAGATTTTCACAATTGAAAAGTTCATATTCCTATTCAGGACCTCATAATATGTATGAACCTATCGACAAAAACTTCGAATCTCGTGTTTTCAGAGCGCTATCTGCAGTTATATGAAATTTGAAATAAGTCGAAATCACCACATTCTGAGCATTTTCAAAGTATCGCAAATCACATAAATCTATCTAATACAGAATAATACGCATGAATTCGTCCTCAAATGCACAAAATTTTGCGTTTCCAGCGAGTTATCAGCGTTTTTTCTGAGTCTTGTTGAGGAATTTTTGATCCTGTAAATCTGCTCAGAAGCAAGATGTTGCTTCAAAAATGCTTTATATGGCAGAATCCAGCACTAAATACATCATATTTCGTGTTTTTGGAGTGCTATTTGCAGTTTTGCAAACTTTGGAATAAATCGAATTCACGTTCATCCGCGCAGATTTTCACAATCAAAAAGTTCATATCCCTATTCAGGACTTCATAATATGTATGAATCTATCGACAAAAACATCGTATCTCGTGTTTACAGAGCGCTATCTGCAGTTATATGAAGTTTGAAATAAGTCAAAATTACCACATTCTGAGCAGTTCCAAAGTATCGCGAATCACATGAATCTATCCAATACAACATAATACGCATGAATCCGTCCTCAAATGCACAAAATTCTGCGTTTCCAGCAAGTTATCGGCGTTTTTCCTGAGTCTCGTTGAGATATTTTTGATCTAGTAAATCTGCTCAGAAGCAAGATTTTGCTTCAAAAATGCGTTATATGGCAGAATCTAGCACCAAATACATCATATTTCGTGTTTTTAGAGTGCCATTTGCAGTTTTACAAACTTTGGAATATGATGTATTTGGTGCTTGATTCTGCCATATAACGCATTTTTGAAGCGAAATCTTACTTCTGAGCAGATTTACAGGATCAAAAATTTCTCAACGAGACTCAGAAAAAACGCTGATAACTCGCTGGAAAGGCAGAATTTTGAGCATCTGAGGATGGATTCATGCGTATTATGTTGTATTGGATAGATTTATGTGATTTGCGATACTTTGAAGCTGCTCAGAATGTGGTAGTTTTGACTTATTCCAAACTTCATATAACTGCAGATAGCGCTCTGAAACCACGAGATACGATGTTTTTGTCGATAGATTCATACATATTATGAGGTCTTGAATAGAAATATGGACTTTTTGATTGTGAAAATCTGCGCGAAAAAGCGTGATTTCGACTTATTCCAAAGTTTGTAAAACTGCAAATAGCACTCTAAAATCACGAAATATGATGTATTTGGTGTTAGATTCTGTCATATAACGCATTTTTGAAGCAAAATCTTGCTTCTGAGCAAATTTACAGTATCAAAAACTACTCAACAAGACTTAGAAAAAACGCTGATAACTCGCTGGAAACGCAAAAATTTGTGCATTTCAGGACGGATTCATGCGTATTATGTTCCATTGGATAGATTCATGTGATTTGCGATACTCTGGAACTGCTCAGAATGTGGTAATTTTGACCTATTCCAAACTTCATATAACTGCAGATACCGCTCTGAAAACACGAGATACGATGTTTCTGTCAATGGATTCATACATATTATGAGGTCCTGAATAGGAATATAAACTTTTTGATTGTGAAAATCAGCGCGGAGAAGCGTGATTTCGACTTATTCCAAAGTTTGTAAAACTGCAAATAGCACTCTAAAAACACGAAATATGATGTATTTGGTGCAAGACTTTGCCACATAACGCATTCTTGAAGCAAAATCTTGCTTCTAAGCAGATTTACAGGATCAAAAATTTCTCAACGAGACTCACAAAAAACGCTGATAACTCGCTGGAGACGCAGAATTTTGTGCATTCGAGGACGGATTCATGCGTATCATGTCATATTGGATAGATTTATGTAATTTGGGATACTTTAAAACTGCTCAGAATGGGCACTTTTAACTTATTCCAAACTTCATATAACTGCAGATAGCGCTCTGAAAACACGAGATACGATGTTTTTTCCGATAGATTTATACATATTAAGAGGTCCTGAAGAGGAATATGAACTTTCTGATTGTGAAAATCTGTGCGGAAAAGCGTGATTCCGACTTATTCCAAAGTTTGTAAAACTGCGAATAGCACTCCAAAAACACGAAATATGATGTATTTGGTACTAGATTCTGTCATATGATGCATTTTTGGAGCAAAATCTAGCTTCTGAGCAGATTTACAGGATCAAAAATTTCTCAACGAGACTCAGAAAAAACGCTGATAACTCGCTGGAAACGCAAAATTTTGTGCATTTGAGGACGAATTCATGCGTATTATGTTGTATTGGATAGATTTATGTGATTTGCGGTACTTTGATACTGCTCCGAATGTGGTAATTTTGACTTATTTCAAACTCCATATAACTGCAGATAGCACTCTGAAAACCTCGTATCTCGTGTTTTCAGAGCGCTATCTGCAGTTATATGAAGTTTGAAATAAGTCAAAATTACCACATTCTGAGCAGTTGCAAAATATTGCAAATCACACGAATCTATCCAATACAACATAATACGCATAAATCCGTCCTCAAATGCACAAAATTTTGCGTTTCCGGCGAGTTATCAGCGTTTTTTCTGAGTCTCGTTGAGAAATTTTTGATCTTGTAAATCTGCTCAGAAGCAAGATTTTGCTTCAAAAATGCGTTATATTGCGGAATATAGCACCGAATACATCATATTCCGTGTTTCTAGAGTGCTATTTGCAGTTTTACAAACTTTGGAATAAGTCGAAATCACGCTTCTCCGCGCAGATTTTCACAATCAAAAAGTTCATATTCCTATTAAGGACCTTATAATATGTATGTACCTATTGACAAAAACATCGTATCTCGTGTTTTCAGAGCGCTATCTGCAATTATATGAAGTTTGAAATAAGTTAAAATTACCACATTCTGAGCAGTTTCAAAGTATCGCAAATCACATAAATCTATCCAATACAACATAATACGCATCAATCCGTCCTCAAATGCACAAAATTTTGCGTTTTCAGCGAGTTATCAGCATTTTTGCTGAGTCTCGATGAGAAATTTTTGATCCTGTAAATCTGCTCAGAAGCAAGATTTTGCTTCAAAAATGCGTTATATGGCAGAATCTAGCACCAAATACATCATATTTCGTGTTTTTAGAGTGCTATTTGCAGTTTTACAAGCTTTGGACTAAGTCGAAATCACGCTTTTCCGCGCAGATTTTCACAATTGAAAAGTTCATATTCCTATTCAGGACCTCATAATATGTATGAACCTATCGACAAAAACTTCGTATCTCGTGTTTTCAGAGCGCTATCTGCAGTTATATGAAATTTGAAATAAGTCAAAATCACCACATTCTGAGCATTTTCAAAGTATCGCAAATCACATAAATCTATCTAATACAGAATAATACGCATGAATTCGTCCTCAAATGCACAAAATTTTGCATTTCCAGCGAGTTATCAGCGTTTTTTCTGAGTCTTGTTGAGGAATTTTTGATTCTGTAAATCTGCTCAGAAGCAAGATTTTGCTTCAAAAATGCTTTATATGGCAGAATCTAGCACTAGATACATCATATTTCGTGTTTTTAGAGTGCTATTTGCAGTTTTGCAAACTTTGGAATAAATCGAAATCACGTTTATCCGCGCAGATTTTCACAATCAAAAAGTTCATATCCCTATTCAGGACTTCATAATATGTATGAATCTATCGACAAAAACATCGTATCTCGTGTTCACAGAGCGCTATCTGCAGTTATATGAAGTTTGAAATAAGTCAAAATTACCACATTCTGAGCAGTTCCAAAGTATCGCAAATCACATGAATCTATCCAATACAACATAATACGCATGAATCCGTCCTCAAATGCACAAAATTCTGCGTTTCCAGCGAGTTATCGGCGTTTTTCCTGAGTCTCGTTGAGATATTTTTGATCTAGTAAATCTGCTCAGAAGCAAGATTTTGCTTCAAAAATGCGTTATATGGCAGAATCTAGCACCAAATACATCATATTTCGTGTTTTTAGAGTGCTATTTGCAGTTTTACAAACTTTGGAATATGATGTATTTGGTGCTTGATTCTGCCATATAACGCATTCTTGAAGCTAAATCTTGCTTCTGAGCAGATTTACAGGATCAAAAATTTTTCAACGAGACTCAGAGAAAACGCTGATAACTCGCTGGAAACGCAAAATTTTGTGCATTTGAGGACGGATTCATGCGTATTATGTTGGATTGGATAGATTTATGTGATTTGCGATACTTTGAAACTGCTCAGAATGTGGTAATTTTGACTTATTTTAAACTACATATAACTGCAGATAGCGCTATGAAAACACGAAATACGATGATTTTGTCGATAGATTCATACATATTATGAGGTCCTGAATAGGAATATGAACTTTTTGGTTGTGAAAATCTGCGCGGAAAAGCGTGATTTCGATTTATTCCTAAGTTTGTAAAACTGCAAATAGCACTCTAAAAACACGAAATATGATGTATTTGGTGCTAGATTCTGCCATATAACGCATTTTTGAAGCAAAATCTTGCTTCTGAGCAGATTTACTAGATCAAAAATATCTCAACGAGACTCAGAAAAAACGCTGATAACTCGCTGAAAACGCAGAATTTTGTGCATTTGAGGACGGATTCATGAGTATTATGTTGTATTGGATAGATTTATGTGATTTGCGATACTTTAAAACTGCTCAGAATGTGGTTTTTTGAACTATTTCTAACTTCTATAACTGCAGATAGCGCTCTGAAACCAAGAGATACGATGTTTTTGTTGATAAATTCATACATATCATGAGGTCTTGAATAGGAATATGGACTCTTTGATTGTGAAAATCTCCGCGGGAAAGCGTGATTTCGACTTATTCCAAAGTTTGTAAAACTGCAAATAGCACTCTGAAAACACTAAATATGATGTATTTGGTGCTAGATTCTGCCATATAACGCATTTTTGAAGCAAAATTTTGCTTCTGAGCAGATTTACAGAATCAAAAATTTCTCAACAAGACTCAGAAGAATTGCTGATAACTCGCTGGAAACGCAAAATTTTGTGCATTGGAGGACGGATTCATGTGTATTATGTTGTATTGGATAGATTTATGTGATTTGCGATACTTTGAAACTGCTCAGAATGTGGTAATTTTGACTTAATTCAAACTTCATATAATAATAATAATAATAATAATAATAATAATAATATACTTTATTGACTTAAGTCAACGGCGAGGTTCAGCCACAGGCTGCTCTTCCACCTAACCGTTATACAATATAATTAATACAAATTGAAAAAGCCAGCAAGCGATAAACAATATAAGATAAATCAATTGTTGTTAGAAACTAACAAATAAACAATATAAAAAAAATAAAAAATTAAATTGTTGTTGATGACTAATTAAATCTAAATCGACAATTGTTACAGAAATGAAAAATATGTATATAATAACTAATTAATATATTAAAATTATTTATTCTATCAACTTGATATTTAGTACATCGTTCAAATGAGTCTTTAAAGAACCAACAGTCAAAGATTTTAAATGCGAAGGAACAGCATTGTAAAGCGTTGGAGCCAAATACGAAAAGGAACATTTAAATTTAGTTTTTTTAAAAATTGGTACATCATATAAGTCTTTTCCACGTAATGTATAGTAACAATTTTTATTCACCAATTTCTCGTGCAGGTAGGAGGGAATGCCAGTTAATCTAACTTTATGAATGAAGCAGATATACGTTTTTGTCAAATATTCTTCTACGGTGTCCATCTTTGCTAATAAACGGTATTAGGATATGTGATCATATTTACGAACACCATAAACGTAACGTAGGCAAGTATTCTGAAGCAGAGTAATTCTTTGTTTGTCCGATTGCGTAAGATTTGGCAGATAAACACAGGCACAATAGTATACTAAAGGTGAAATTAATATGTTGACTGAACGCAATTTTACTTGGGATGACAGGTCCCTAAATTGGTAAAGATGCCGTAATTTTAACTTGGCAATTGTTAATTTTTTTGTTAAGTGTCCTCTAAAATTGTATAACACCATCAAAAATCACATTAGGCGTATCATTGCAACCAAAAATGATGAGAGATGACTTTTCTGCATTTAGTTTGAGACCATTGTCTTTTATCCATTCTGAGAGTGCCTTCAGATCATTATTTATAAGTTTAAATTTTTCCTCGATATCGACAGGACTAAATGAAGCTCAGACATGCGTATCATCGGCGTAAGAGTGAGCTGAGCAATATTGTAAAACAGATGGCATGTCCGCAATATAAATTAGGAAAAGCAATGGGCCTAAAATTGAACCTTGTGGGACCCCACACATTAAAGGAAATGGAGATGACTGAGAAGATTTTGACTCAGATGACATAGTAACATAAAACGATCTATTGGTTAAATAACTTTTGCACGACTCTATAGCACTCGGAGAAAAATTGTAAAATCTGAGTTTTGCGAGAAGCAGATTATGATCCACCATATCAAAAGCCTTCGTAAAGTCGATTTGAATGAGCACAGATAAATTTGATTTATCTAGATTAGAGATGATTGTATCCACAATGTTTATGAGGCTGGATTGAGTGCTGTAACCGCGCCTAAAACCAGACTGTGTGCCTGGTAGAATATTATTACCTGACAAATAGCTCATTATCTGATCATTGCATATTCTTTCCAAAATTTTAGAGAATGTTGGAAGGATACTAATCGGGCGCAAATCGTTGAAGGTTGCAGAATTATTTTTTTTAGCAATGGGTTTAATAATAGCCACTTTCCAAATATCCGGAACAACTCCTTCCAATAAGCTCGTGTTTATGATGTTAGTAATATGATCACCTATCACAAGAAATAGAATTTGAATCATTTTTAAAGAAATGCCATCCTCTCCTACAGCGTTAGATTTCAATCTGAACAAAATATCCTTAATAATATTTTTATCAACAAGTTTAAAATTGAAGCGATTCGCACCCGCATTAGAATAAGAATTATTATTATAGTATGTCACAGTATTACCATTTGTAATAGTTGTTCCAATTTTGTCTACTAAATACTGTCCGAAAGCTTCTGAGTCGTACAAGGAGGGTGAAATCAAATTTTCTGGATCATTTTTAATTCCAGCACTCTTTAAATTTTTCCAGAGTTGACTGGAATTTTTGAGATTTCTATTGATATCATTTTCAAAATAAGCTTGTTTCTCTCTACGTATAGCAGAAGTAGTGAGGTTTCGCAATTGTTTATAGTAAGCAAGTTTAGCTTCTGTTTTATATTTTCTATATTCAATACGTGCCTTGTCTCTTTTCTTTTGCATGATTTTAATAACTGGGGTTATCCAAGGACTATATTTCTTGTATACCTTAATAGTTTTAATAGGTGCATGTATATTGAATAATGAAGAAATTTTGTCACTCAAATAAGCTACTTTATCATCAATTTTTTCAAAATAAAATATCTTATCCCAATCTATTAACTCACTATCTGCTATGAAATTATCATAATCGAAATCTCTAAAATCTCTATAAGTTAGTACATTTGAAGAAACAGCTGAATTTGGTAAATTGAGAGTACAAAAGACACCACTATGATCCGAAAAGTCATTAGTCAGGACACCAGGATCTGTGCATAAAGATATGCTATCAGTCAATATCACATCCAGTAAAGATTTACTTGTTGGTCTAGTGTACTGATCTATTAACTGGCTCATATCGTTAGAAAAAACTAAATCTGTGAAAAATTTGCTACGTGTGTCGTTAACAAGAAGATTGATATTGATATCACCTGCGCAAAACAAATGATCCGACTGCGGAATGAACTCGGTAAAGATATTGTTTAAGATCTCTAGTTCTTTATAGTACTCTAATTTAGGATTGTATACAACACCAAAAATAATTTTTCTATTATTAATGAGACATTGTATCCACAAATGTTCTAAGTTATCAGTTCTTGCGAAATCTGTGTTCAATATTTTGAACGATATACTATTATGCACATAGAAAGCTACACCTCCACCACGTTTATGGGTTCTCTCTGAACTTATCAGATTGTAACCAGAAATATCAAATAATTGTTGAGGAGAAGTGACGCTAATCCATGTTTCTGTTACTGCTAAAACATCAAAATTGAATTCATTAACAAATTCTTCGAATTTCAAAAAACAAGAATTAAGCGACCTAACATTCAATTGACCAAATGTGAACGAATTGCTTGAGTCAATAACCTTAGGTTTAGACATTTGATTTTAACATATGACAATAAAAAATTGAGTATTAAGTTAGGACAGATACTGCAGATAGCGCTCTGAAAACACGAGATACGATGATTTTGTCGATAGATTCATACATATTATGAGAACCTGAATAGAAATATAAACTTTTTGATAGTAAAAACCTGCGCGGAAATGCGTGATTTCGACTTATGCCAAAGTTTGTAAAACTGCAAATGGCACCATGAAAACACGAAATATGATGTATTTGAGGCTAGATTCTGCCATATAACCCAATTTTGAAGCAAAATCTTGCTTCTAAGCAGATTTACAGGATCAAAAATTTCTCATCGAGACTCAGAAAAAACGCTGATAACTCGCTGGAAACGCGAAATTTTGTGCATTTGGGAACGGATTCATGCGCATTATGTTGTATTGAATAGAATTATGTTATAAGCAATACTTTGAAACTGCTCAGAATGTGGTTATTTTGACTTATTTTAATCTTCATATAACTGCAGATAGCGCTCTGAAAACACGAGATACGATGTTTTTGTCGATAGATTCATACATATTATGAGGTCCTGAATAGGAATATGAACTTCTTGATTGTGAAAATCTGCGCGGAAATGCGTGATTTCGACTTATTCCAAAGTTTGTAAAACTGTAAATAGCACTCTTAAAACACGAAATATGATGTATTTGGTGCTAGATTCTGACATATAACGCATTTTTGAAGCAAAATTTTGCTTCTGAGCAGATTTACAGGATCAACGCTGATAACTTGCTGGAAACGCAGAATTTTATGCATTTGAGGACGGATTCATGCGTATTATGTTGTATTGGATAGATTTATGTGATTTGCGATACTTTGAAACTGCTCAGGATGTGGTAATTATGACTCTTTTCAAACTTCATGTAACTGCAGATAGCGCTCTGAAAACACGAGATACGATGTTTTTGTCGATAGATTCATACATATTATGAGGTCCTGAATAGGAATAGGAACTTTTTGATTGTGGAAATCTGCGCGGAAAAGCGTGATTTCGACTTATTCCAAAGTTTGTAAAACTGCAAATAGAACTCTAAAAACACGAAATATGATGTATTTGGTGCTAGATTCTGCCATATAACGCATTTTTGAATCAAAATCTTCCTTCTGAGCAGATTTACAGGATCAAAAATTTCTCAACGAGACTCAGAAATAACGCTGATAACTCGCTGGAGACGCAGAATTTTGTGCATTTAAAGACGAATTCATGCGTATTATGTTGTATTGGATAGATTTATGTGATTTGCGATACTTTGGAACTGATTTTGACTTATTTCAAACTTACTTCAAACTTCATATAACTGCAGATAGCGCTCTGAAATCACGAGAAACGATGTTTTTGTCGATAGTAGTATACATATCATGAGGTCCTGAATAGGAATATGAACCTTTTGATTGTGAAAATCTGCGCGGAAAAGCGTTATTTCGACTTATTCCAAAGTTTATAAAACTGCAAATAGCACTCTACAAACACAAAATATGATGTATTTGGTGCTAGATTCTGCCATATAACGCATTTTTAAAGCAAAATCTTGCTTCTGAGCAGATTTACAGGATCACAAATTTCTCAACGAGACTCAAAAATAACGCTGATAACTCGCTGGAAACGCAAAATTTCGTGCATTCGAGGACGAATTCATGCGAAGTATGTTTGTATTGGATAGATTTATGTGATTTGCGATACTTTAAAACTGCTCAGAATGTGGTAATTCTGACTTATTTCAAACTTCATATAACTGCAGATAGCGCTCTGACAACACGAGATACGATGTTTCTGTCGATAGATTCATACATAATATGAGGTCCTGAATAGGAATATGAACTTTTTGATTGTGAAAATCTGCGCGGAAAAGCGTGAATTCGACTCATTCCATAGTTTGTAAAACTGCAAAAAGCACTCTGAAAACACGAAATATGATGTATTTGGTGCTAGATTCTGCCATATAACGCATTTTTGAAGCAAAATCTTCCTTCTGAGCAGATTTACAGAATCAAAAAATTTCTCAACGATACTTAGAAAAACGCTGATAACTCGCTGGAAACGCAAAATATAGTGCATTTTAGGACGGATTTATGTGTATTATGTTGTATTGGATAGATTAATGTGATTTGCGATACTTTGAACTGCTCAGAAGGTGGTAATTTTGACTTATTTCAAACTTCATATAACTGCAGATAGCGCTCTAAAAACACGAGATACGATGTTTTCGTCGATAGATACATACATATTATGAGGTCCTAATAGAAATTTGAACTTATTGATTGTGAAAATCTGCGCGGAAAAGCTTGATTTCGACTTATTCGAAAGTTTGTGAAACTGCAAATAGCACCCCAAAAACACGAAATATGATGTATTTGGTGCTAGATACTGCCATATAACGCATTTTTGAAGCAAAATCTTGCTTCTGACCAGATCTACAGGATCAAAAATTTCTCAACGAGACTCAGAGAAAACACTGATAACTCGCTGGAAACGCAAAATTTTCTGCTTTTCAGGATGGATTCATGTGTATCATGTTGTATTGAATAGATGTATGTGATTTGCGATACTCTGAAACTGCTCAGAATGTGGTAATTTTGACTTATTTCAAACTTCATATAACTGCAGACAGCGCTCTGAAAACACGAGATACGATGTTTTTGTCGATGGATTCATACATATTATGAGGTCCTGAATAGGAATATGAACTTCTTGATTGTGAAAATCTTCGCGGAAAAGCGTGATTTCGACTTATTCCAAAGTTTGTGAAACTGCAAATAGCACTCTAAAAAACACGAAATATGATGTATTTGGTGCTAGATTCTGCCATATAACGCATTTTTGTATCAAAATCTTTCTTCTGAGCAGATTAACAGGATCAAAACTTTCTCAACGAGACTCAGAAATAACGCTGATAACTCGCTGGAAACGCAAAATTTCGTGCATTTCAGGACGAATTCATGCGTAGTATGTTGTACTGGATAGATTTACTTGATTTGCGATACTTTGGAACTGCTCAGAATGTGGTAATTTTGACTGATTTCAAACTTCATATAACTGCAGATAGCGCTCTGAAATCACTAGATACGATGTTTTTGTCGATAGATTAATACATATTATGAGGTCCTGAATGGGGATATGAACCTTTTGATTGTGAAAATCTGCGCGGGAGAGCGTGATTTCGACTCATTCCAAAGTTTGTAAAACTGCAAATAGCACTCCACAAACACAAAATATAATGTATTTGGTGCTAGATTCTGCCATATAACGCATTTTTGAAGCAAAATCTTGCTTCTGAGCAGATTTACAGGATCAAAAATTTCTCAACGAGACTCAGAAATAACGCTGATAACTCGCTGGAAACGCAAAATTTTGTGCATTTGAGAACGGATTCATGTGTATTATGTTGTATTGGATAGATTTATGTAATTTGCGATACTTTGAACTGCTCAGAATGTGGTAATTTTGACTTATTTCAAACTTCATATAACTGCAGATAGCGCTCTGAAAACACGAGATACGATGTCTTTGTCGATAGATTCATACATATAATGAGGTCCTGAATAGGAATATGAACTTTTTGATCGTGAAAATCTGCGCGGAAAAGCGTGATTTCGACTTATTCCAAAGTTTGTAAAACTGCAAATAGCAATCTAAAAACAAGAAATATGATGTATTTGGTGCTTGATTCTGCCATATAACGCATTTTTGAAGCAAAATCTTCCTTCTGAGCAGATTTACAGGATCAAAAATTTCTCAACGAGACTCAGGAAAAACGCTGATAACTCGCTGGAAACGCATAATTTAGTGCATTTGAGGACGGATTCATGCGTATTATGTTGTATAGGATAGATTTATGTGATTTGCGATACTTTGAAACTGCTCAGAATGTGGTAATTCTGACTTATTTCAAACTTCATATAACTGCAGATAGCGCTCTGAAAACACGAGATACGATGTTTTTGTCGATAGATCCATACATATTATGAGGTCCTGAATGGGAATATTAACTTTTTGATTGTGAAAATCTGCGCGGAAAAGCGTGATTCCAACTTATTCCAAAGTTTGTAAAACTGCAAATAGCACCCTGAAAATACAAAATATGATGTATTTGATGCTAGATTCTGCCATATAACGCATTTTTGAAGCAAAATCTTGCTTCTGAGCTGACTTACAGGATCAAAAATTTCTCAACGAGACTCAGAAAAAACGCTGATAACTCGCTGGAAACGCATATATCTGTGCATTTGAGGACGAATTTATGCGTATCATGTTGTATTGGATAGATTTATGTGATTTGCGATACTTTGAAACTGCTCAGAATGTGGTAATTTTGACTTACTTCAAACTTTATATAACTGCAGATAGCGCTCTGAAAACACGAGATACGATGTCTCTGTCGATAGATTCATACATATTATGAGGTCCTGAATAGGAGTATGAACTTTTTGATCGTGAGAATCTGCGCGGAAAAGCGTGATTTCGACTTATTCCAAAGTTTGTAAAACTGCAAATAGCAATCTAAAAACACAAAATATGGTGTATTTGATGCTAGATTCTGCCATATAACGCATTTTTGAAGCAAAATCCTGCTTCTGAGCAGATTTACAGGATCAAAAATTTCTCAACGAGACTCAGAAAAAACGCTGATAACTCGCTGGAAACGCAAAATTTTGTGCATTTGAGGACGGATTCATGCGTATTATGTTGTATTGGATAGATTTATGTAATCTGCGATACTTTGACACTGCTCAGAATGTGGTAATTTTGACTCATTCCAAACTTCATATAACTGCAGATAGCGCTCTGAAAACACGGGATACGATGTTTTTATCGATAGATTCATACATATTATGAGGTCCTGAATGGGAACATGAACTTTTTGATTGTGAAAAACTGCGCGGAAAAGCGTGATTTCGACTTATTTCAATGTTTGTAAAACTGCAGAAAGAACTCTGAAAACACGAAATATGATGTATTTGGTGCTGGATTCTGCCATATAACGCATTTTTGAAGCAAAATCTTGCTTCTGAGCAGATTTACAGGATCAAAAATTCCTCAACGAGACTTAGAGAAACGCTGATAACTCGCTGGAAACGCAAAATATAGTGCATTTGAGGACGGATTCATGTGTATTATGTTGTATTGGATAGATTAATGTGATTTGCGATACTTTAAACTGCTCAGAAGGTGGTAATTTTGACTTATTTCAAACTTCATATAACTGCAGATAGCGCTCTAAAAACACGAGATACGATGTTTTCGTCGATAGATTCATACATATTATGAGGTCCTAATGAGAATTTGAACTTATTGATTGTGAAAATCTGCGCGGAAAAGCTTGATTTCGACTTATTCGGAAGTTTGTGAAACTGCGAATAGCACTCCAAAAACACGAAATATGATGTATTTGGTGCTAGATACTGCCATATAACGCATTTTTGAAGCAAAATCTTGCTTCTGACCAGATTTACAGGATCAAAATATTCTCAACGAGACTCAGAGAAAACACTGATAACTCGCTGGAAACGCAAAATTTTCTGCTTTTCAGGATGGATTCATGCGTATCATGTTGTATTGAATAGATCTATGTGATTTGCGATACTCTGAAACTGCTCAGAATGTGGTAATTTTGACTTATTTTAAACTTCATATAACTGCTGATAGCGCTCTGAAAACACGAGATACGATGTTTTTGTCGATGGATTCATACATATTATGAGGTCCTGAATAGGAATATGAACTTTTTGATTGTGAGAATCTGCGCGGAAAAGCGTGATTTCGACTTATTCCAAAGTTTGTGAAACTGCAAATAGCACTCTAAAAACACAAAATATGATGTATTTGGTGCTAGATTCTGCCATATAACGCATTTTTGTATCAAAATCTTCGTTCTGAGCAGATTAACAGGATCAAAAATTTCTCAACGAGACTCAGAAATAACGCTGATAACTCGCTGGAAACGCAAAATTTCGTGCATTTTAGGACGAATTCATCCGTAGTATGTTGTACTAGATAGATTTACTTGATTTGCGATACTTTGGAACTGCTCAGAATGTGGTAATTTTGACTTATTTCAAAACTTCATATAACTGCAGATAGCGCTCTGAAATCACGAGATACGATGTTTTTGTCGATAGATTAATACATATTATGAGGTCCTGAATGGGAATATGAACCTTTTGATTGTAAAAATCTGCGCGGAAAAGCGTTATTTCGACTTATTCCAAAGTTTGTAAAACTGCAAATAGCACTCCACAAACACAAAATATAATGTATTTGGTGCTAGATTCTGCCATATAACGCATTTTTGAAGCAAAATCTTGCTTCTGAGCAGATTTACAGGATCAAAAATTTCTCAACGAGACTCAGAAATAACGCTGATAACTCGCTGGAAACGCAGAATTTTGTGCATTTGAGGACGGATTCATGTGTATTATGTTGTATCGGATAGATTTATGTAATTTGCGATACTTTGAACTGCTCAGAATGTGGTAATTTTGACTTATTTCAAACTTCATATAACTGCAGATAGCGCTCTGAAAACACGAGATACGATGTTTTTGTCGATAGATTCATACATATTATGGGGTCCTGAATAGGAATATGAAATTATTGATTGTGAGAATCTGCGCAGAAAAGCTTGATTTCGACTTATTCCAAAGTTTGTGAAACTGCAAATAGCACTCTTAAAACACGAAATATGATGTATTTGGTGCTAGATTCTGCCATATAACGTATTTTTGAAGCAAAATCTTGCTTCTAAGCAGATTCACAGGATCAAAAATTTCTCAACGAGACTCATAAAGAACGCTGAAAACTTGCTGGAATCGCAAAATTTTGTGCATTTGCGGACGGATTCATGCGTATTATGTTGTATTTGATAGATTTATGTGATTTGCGATACTTTGACACTGCTCAGAATGTGGTAATTTTGACTCATTCCAAACTTCATATAACTGCAGATAGCGCTCTGAAAACACGAGATACGATATTTTTATCGATAGATTCATACATATTATGAGGTCCTGAATGGGTATATGAACTTTTTGATTGTGAAAAACTGCGCGGAAAAGCGTGATTTCGACTTATTTCAATGTTTGTAAAACTGCAGAAAGAACTCTGAAAACACGAAATATGATGTATTTGGTGCTGGATTCTGCCATATAACGCATTTTTGAAGCAAAATCTTGCTTCTGAGCAGATTTACAGGATCAAAAAATTTCTCAACGAGACTTAAAAAAACGCTGATAACTCGCTGGAAACGCAAAATATAGTGCATTTGAGGACGGATTCATGTGTATTATGTTGTATTGGATAGATTAATGTGATTTGCGATACTTTAAAACTGCCCAGAAGGTGGTAATTTTGACTTATTTCAAACTTCATATAACTGCAGATAGCGCTCTAAAAACACGAGATACGATGTTTTCGTCGATAGATTCATACATATTATGAGGTCCTAATAGGAATTTGAACTTATTGATTGTGAAAATCTGCGCGGAAAAGCTTGATTTCGACTTATTCGAAAGTTTGTGAAACTGCAAATAGCACCCCAAAAACACGAAATATGATGTATTTGGTGCTAGATACTGCCATATAACGCATTTTTGAAGCAAAATCTTGCTTCTGACCAGATTTACAGGATCAAAAATTTCTCAACGAGACTCAGAGAAAACACTGATAACTCGCTGGAAACGCAAAATTTTCTGCTTTTCAGGATGGATTCATGCATATCATGTTGTATTGAATAGATCTATGTGATTTGCGATACTCTGAAACTGCTCAGAATGTGGTAATTTTGACTTATTTCAAACTTCATATAACTGCAGATAGCGCTCTGAAAACACGAGATACGATGTTTTTTGTCGATGGATTCATACATATTATGAGGTCCTGAATAGGAATATGAACTTCTTGATCGTGAAAATCTGCGCGGAAATGCGTGATTTCGACATATTCCAAAGTTTGTAAAACTGCAAATAGCACTCTAAAAACACGGAATATGATGTATTTGGTGCTAGATTCTGCCATATAACGCATTTTTGAAGCAAAATCTTGATTCTGAGCTGATTTACAGGATCGAAAATTACTCAACGAGTCTCAGAAAAACGCTGATAACTTGCTGGAAACGCAAAATTTTGTGCATTTGAGGACGGATTCATGCGTATTATGTTGTATTGGATAGATTTATGTGATTTGCGATACTTTGAAACTGCTCAGAATGTGGTAATTATGACTTATTTCAAACTCCATAAAACTGCAGATAGCGCTCTGAAAACACGAGATACGATGTTTTTGTCGATAGATTCATACATATTATGAGGTCCTGAATAGGAATATGAACTTTTTGATTGTGAGAATCTGCGCGGGAAAGCGTGATTTCGACTTATTCCAAAGTTTGTGAAACTGCAAATAGCACTCTAAAAACACGAAATATGATGTATTTGGTGCTAGATTCTGCCATATAACGCATTTTTGTATCAAAATCTTCGTTCTGAGCAGATTAACAGA
>CAXDIG010000071.1:0-60028 GCA_963989225.1 Dromius quadrimaculatus
CAACAATATTTTTGAAAGAAGCAAGATCAATGGATGTGTGAGGTTCAATTTTCTCCCACCACATCATCAATGGCATCAATGACCAAGTCTTTTGTGACATTAGTAAATAAGGATGATACATCCAACGAGATCAACATGTGGTTATCGGTTATCCGTCTGATATGATTGATGAAACATTGAACATTTTCAATAATTATAACCCAAAAATTCAATTCACAGTGGAAATTGAAAAAGATGGCAGTATACCATTTCTGGATTTGCTCATTGTGAGACAAGCTCACGGTGCTTTGATAACTAATTGTTATAAAAACCGACTTCTTCTGATAGGATGCTACATTATCAGTCTAACCATCCTTTACATCAAAAAATTGGAATTATTAAGAGCTCCATTAATAAGATTGTCACACTTAGTGATGCTCGTTTTTCACCATGAGAATGTCCAGAAATTAAGAATTTCATTGAATAATAACGGTTATCCACTTAAATTTGTTTCCAAAATTTTACACTCAACTTTATCCGCTCTAACAGTCAATAAAAATACAGAAATAAATACTGAACATAAAATATATTTTAAAATTCCATATATTAATAATGTTTCATATCAGCTAGCGAAAGTGTTAACCAACAATAGAACCAATATTGTATTTTATAATAATAAAAAGATTGGAAGCTTATTTAGTCCGTTTAAAAGATCGAGTAAATATTGAAGATACATCAAATGTGATCTATAAAATAAATTGTATTGACTGTAATGGCGTGTACGTAGGTCAAACGAAACAGTATGTAAAAAGTCGTATGAATAATCACAAAAATGATTGCAAGAAATTAGATGATAAAAAAACAGCTTTATTCCAGCCATAGTATAGATAATAATCATCGTTTCGATTTTGCTAATGTTAAAATTTTAGATCATGAAAGTAATTATAAGAAAAGGAATTTCTTGGAGATGATATATATTTATCTAGATCATAACTCGATCAATTTCAGAACTGATACTGAATATTTAAGTAAAACGTATCAAAATATCTTGGATTTGTCATTTTGTAAAAGATAGCACTTGTTATTCAATTATTTTGGTTTTATATTTGCCGCTGAATTTTGGCGCACGTCTTTTGTTGTTACGTTTCATCAACAAGTGATTTCTTGTTGACATTTCCGTTTGTAATTCAGTTGCTTCTGTTTGTAGAAGTGTAAAGATGTCTTTGCACAATATCATAAAATGTTTGGTTATGTTCTACTTTTCTCTAAGGTAATTATTATTTTGTTGTTCATTGTGAGAATTATTTGCACGTTTTTGAATATTATGTATTCTATTGTTCTTTTTATTGCCTTAGGCACTGATGAAGGTCTAATAAAGATCGAAACGTTTGCAAACGTGAAGAGATGACTCAATAATTCTTTATCCTTCATTTTTATCCATCATCCGATGATCTTTTGAAATATGTTATATGGCAGATTCTAGCACCAAATACATCATATTTCGTGTTTTTAGAGTACTATTTGCAGTTTTACAAAGTTTGGAATAAGTCAAAATCACCTCTTCCGCGCAGATTCTCACGATCAAAAAGCTCATATTCCTATTCAGGACCTCATAATATGTATGAATCAATCGACAAAAAACATCATATTTCGTGTTTTCAGAGCGCTATCTGCAGTTATATGAAGTTTGAAATAAGTCAAAATGACCACATTCTGAGCAGTTTCACAGTATCGCAAATCACATAAAATCTATCCAATACAACATAATACGAATGATCCTGTCCTCAAATGCACAACATTTTGCGTTTCCAGCGAGTTATCAGCGTTTTTTCTGAGTCTCGTTGAGAAATTTTTGACTCTGTAAATCTGCTCAGAAGCAAGATTTTGCTAAAAGTGCGTTATATGGCAAAATCTTGCACCAAATACATCATATTTCGTGTTTTTAGAGTGCTATTTGCAGTTTTACAAACTCTGGAATAAGTCGAAATCACGCTTTTCCGCGCTGATTTTCACAATCAAAAAGTTCATATTCCTATTCAGGACCTCATAATATGTATGAATCAATCGACAAAAATATCATATTTCGTGTTTCCAGAGCACTATCTGCAGTTATATGAAGTTTGAAATAAGTCAAAATTACCACATCCTGAGCTATTTCAAAGTATCGCAAATCACATAAATTTATCCAATACAACATAATACGCATTAATCCGTCCTCGAATGCACAAAATTTGGCGTTTCCAGCGAGTTATCAGCGTATTTTCTGAGTCTCGGTTGAGAAATTTTTGACTCTGTAAGTCTACTCAGAAGGAAGATTTTGCTTCAAAAGTGCGTTATATGGCAGAATCTAGCACCAAATACACCATATTTTGTGTTTTTTAGGTGCTATTTGCAGTTTTACAAACTTTGGAATAAGTCGAAGTCACGCTTTTCCGCGCAGATTTTCACAATCAAAAAGTTCATATTCCTATTCAGGACCTCATAATATGTATGAATCAATCGACAAAAATATCATATTTCGTGTTTTCAGAGCGCTATCTGCAGTTATATGCAGTTTGAAATAAGTCAAAATTACCACATTCTGAGCAGTTTCAAAGTATCGCAAATCACATAAATCTATCCAATACAACATAATACGCATGAATCCGTCCTCAAATGCACAAAATTTTGCGTTTCCAGCGAGTTATCAGCGCTTTTCTGAGTCCTCGTTGAGAAATTTTTGACTCTGTTAATCTGCTCAGAAGGAAGATTTTGCTTCAAAAGTGCGTTATATGGCAGAATCTAGCACCAAATACATCATATTTTGTGTTTTCAGAGTGCTATTTGCAGTTTTACAAACATTGGAATAAGTCGAAATCACGCTTTCCCGCGCCGATTTTCACAATCAAAAAGTTCATATTCCTATTCAGGGACCTCATAATATGTATGAATCAATCGACAAAAACATCATATTTCGTGTTTTCAGAGCGCTATCTGCAGTTACATGAAGTTTGAAATAATTCAGAATTACCACATTCTGAGCAATTCCATCCAAAGTATCGCAAATCACATAAATCTATCCAATACAACATAATACGCATGAATTCGTCCTCAAATGCACAAAATTTTGCGTTTACAGCGAGTTATCAGCGTTTTTTCTGAGTCTCGTTGAGAAATTTTTGACTCTGTAAATCTGCTCAGAAGCAAGATTTTGCTTCAGAAGTGCGTTATATGGCAGAATCTAGCACCAAATACATCATATTTCGTGTTTTAAGAGTGCTATTTGCAGTTTTACAAACTTTGGGATAAGTCGAAATCACGCTTTTCCGCGCAGATTTTCACAATCGAAAAGTTCTTATTCCTATTCAGGACCTCATAATATGTATGAATCAATTGACAAAAATATCATATTTCATGTTTCCAGAGCGCTATCTGCAGTTATATGAAGTTTGAAATAAGTCAAAATTACCACATTCTGAGCAGTTTCAAAGTATCGCAAATCACATAAATCTATCCAATACAACATAGTACGCATGAATACGTCCTCAAATGCACAGAATTTAGCGTTTCCAGCGAGTTATCAGCGTTTTTTCTGAATCTCGTTGAGAAATTTTTGACTCTGTAAGTCTGCTCAAAAGCACGATTTTCTTGAAAAGTGCGTTATATGGCAGAATCTAGCACCAAATACATCATATTTTGTGTTTTTAGAAAGCTATTTGCAGTTTTACAAACTCTGGAATAAGTCAGAATCACGCTTTCACGCGCAGATTTTCACAATCAAAAAGTTCATATTCCTATTCAGGACCTCATAATATGTATGAATCAATCGACAAAAACATCATATTCCGTGTTTTCAGAGCGCTATCTGCAGTTATATGAAGTTTGAAATAAGTCAAAATTACCGCATCCTGAGCTATCTCAAAGTATCGCAATTCACATAAATTTATCCAATACAACATAATACGCATGAATCCGTCCTCAAATGCTCGATATTTTGCGTTTCCAGCGAGTTATCAGCGCTTTTCTGAGTCTCGTTGAGAAATTTTTCACTCTGTAAATCTGCTCAGAAGGAAGATTTTACTTCAAAAGTGCGTTATATGGCAGAATCTTGCACCAAATACATCATATTTCGTGTTTTTAGAGTGCTATTTGCAGTTTTACAAACTTTGGAATAAGTCGAAATCACGCTTTTCCGCGCAGATTTTCACAATCAAAAAGTTCATATTTCTATCCAGGACCTCATAATATGTATGAATCTATCGACAAAAACATCATATTCCGTGTTTTCAGAGCGCTATCTGCAGTTATATGAAGTTTGAAATAAGTCAAAATTACCACATTCTGAGCAGTTTCAAGTATCGCAAATCACATGAATCCATCCAATACAACATAGTGCGCATGAATCCGTCCTCAAAAGCACAAAATTTTGCGTTTCCAGCGAGTTATCAGCGTTTTTCCTGAGTCTCGTTGAGAAATTTTTGACCCAGTGAATCTGCTCAGAAGGGAGATTTTGCTTCAAAAGTGCGTTATATGGCAGAATCTAGCACCAAATACATCATATTTTGTGTTTTTAGAGTGCTATTTGCAGTTTTACAAACATTGGAATAAGTCGAAATCACGCTATTCCGCGCAGATCTTCACAATCAAAAAGTTCATATTCCCATTCAGGACCTCATAATATGAATGAATCAATCAACAAAAACATCATATTTCGTGTTTTCAGAGCGCAATCTGCAGTTATATGAAGTTTGAAATAAGTCTGAATTACCACATTCTGAGCAGTTCCAAAGTATCGCAAATCACATAAATCTATCCAATACAACTTAATAAGCATGAATCCGTCCTCAAATGCACAAAATTTTGCGTTTACAGCGAGTTATCAGCGTTTTCTTTGAGTCTCGTTGAGAAATTTTTGACTCTGTAAGTCTGCTCAGAAGAAAGATTTTGCTTTAGAAGTGCGTTATATGGCAGATTCTAGCACCAAATACATCATATTTCGTGTTTTTAGAGTACTATTTGCAGTTTTACAAAGTTTGGAATAAGTCGAAATCACCTTTTCCGCGCAGATTTTCACGATCAAAAAGTTCATATTCCTATTCAGGGCCTCATAATATGTATGAATCAATCGACAAAAACATCATATTTCGTCTTTTCAGAGCGCTATCTGCAGTTATATGAAGTTTGGAATAAGTCAAAATTACCACATTCTGAGCAGTTTCAAAGTATCGCAAGCACATAAATCTATCCAATACAACATAATACGCATGAACCCGTCCTCAAATGCACAAAATTTTGCGTTTCCAGCGAGTTATCAGCGTTTCTCCTGAATCTCGTTGAGAAATTTTTGAGTCTGTGAGTCTGCTCAGAAGCAAGATTTTCTTGAAAAGTGCGTTATATGGCAGAATCTAGCACCAAAAACATCATATTTTGTGTTTTTAGAGTGCTATTTGCAGTTTTACAAACTTTGGAATAAGTCGAAATCACGCTTTTCCGCGCAGATTTTCACAATCTAAAAGTTCATATTCCTATTTAGGACCTCATAATATGTATTGATCAATCGACGAAAACATCATATTTCGTGTTTTCAGAGCGCTATCTGCAGTTATATGAAGTTTGAAATAGGTCAAAATTATCACATTCTGTGCAGTTTCAAAGTATCGCAAATCACATAAATCTATCCAATACAACATAATACGCATGAATCCGTCCTCAAATGCACAAAATTTTGCGTTTCCAGCGAGTTATCAGCGCTTTTCTGAGTCTCGTTGAGAAATTTTTGACTCTGTAAATGTGCTCAGAAGAGAGATTCTGCTTCAAAAGTGCGTTATATGGCAGAATCTAGCACCAAATACATCATATTTTGTGTTTTCAGAGTGCTATTTGCAGTTTTACAAACTTTGGAATAAGTCGAAATTACGCTTTTCCGCGCAGATTTTCACAATCAAAAAATTCATATTCCTATTCAGGACCTCATAATATGTATGAATCAATCGACAAAAACATCATATTCCGTGTTTTCAGAGCGCTATCTGCAGTTATATGAAGTTTGAAATAAGTCAAAATTACCACATCCTGAGCTGTTTCAAAGTATCGCAAATCACATAAATCTATCCAATACAACATAATACGCATGAATCCGTCCTCGAATGCACCAGTTTGGCGTTTCCAGCGAGTTATCAGCGTTTTCTCTAAGTCTCGTTGAGAAATTTTTGACTCTGTAAGTCTGCTCAGAAGGAAGATTTTGCTTCAAAAGTGCGTTATATGGCAGAATCTAGCACCAAATACATAATATTTCGTGTTTTCAGGTGCTATTTGCAGTTTTACAAACTTTGGAATAAGTCGAAGTCACGCTTTCCGCGCAGATTTTCACGATCAAAAAGTTCATATTCCTATGCAGGACCTCATAATATGTATGAATCAATCGACAAAAATATCATATTTTCTGTTTTCAGAGCGCTATCTGCAGTTAAATGGAGTTTGAAATAAGTCAAAATTACCACAATCTGAGCAGTTTCAAAGTATCGCAAATCACATAAATCTATCCAATACAACATAATACGCATGAAATCGTTCTCGAATGCACAAAATTTTGCGTTTCCAGCGAGTTATCAGCGTTTTTTCTGGGTCTTGTTGAGAAATTTTTGACTCTGTAAGTCTGCTCAGATGAAAGATTTTGCTTCAAAAGTGAGTTATATGGCAGAATCTAGCACCAAATACATCATATTTCGTGTTTTTAGGTGCTATTTGCAGTTTTACAAACTCTGGAATAAGTCGAAGTCACGCTTTTCCGCGCAGATTTCCACAATCAAAAAGTTCATATTCCTATTCAGGACCTCATAATATGTATGAATCAATCGACAAAAATATCATATTTCCTGTTTTCAGAGCGCTATCTGCAGTTATATGGAGTTTGGAATAAGTCAAAATTACCACATTCTGAGCAGTTTCAAAGTATCGCAAATCACATAAATCTATCCAATACAACATAATACGCATGAATCCGTTCTCGAATGCACAAAATTTTGCGTTTCCAGCGAGTTATCAGCGTTTTTTCTGGGTCTTGTTGAGAAATTTTTGACTCTGTAAGTCTGCTCAGATGAAAGATTTTGCTTCAAAAGTGCGTTATATGGCAGAATCTAGCACCAAATACATCATATTTCGTGTTTTTAGGTGCTATTCGCAGTTTTACAAACTCTGGAATAAGTCGAAGTCACGCTTTTCCGCGCAGATTTCCACAATCAAAAAGTTCATATTCCTATTCAGGACCTCATAATATGTATGAATCAATCGACAAAAATATCATATTTCCTGTTTTCAGAGCGCTATCTGCAGTTATATGGAGTTTGAAATAAGTCAAAATTACCACATTCTGAGCAGTTTCAAAGTATCGCAAATCACATAAATCTATCCAATACAACATAATACGCATGAATCCGTTCTCGAATGCACAAAATTTTGCGTTTCCAGCGAGTTATCAGCGTTTTTTTCTGGGTCTTGTTGAGAAATTTTTGACTCCGTAAGTCTGCTCAGATGAAAGATTTTGCTTCAAAAGTGCGTTATATGGCAGAATCTACCACCAAATACATCATATTTCGTGTTTTTAGAGTGCTATTTGCAGTTTTACAAACTTTGGAATAGGTCGAAATCACGCTTTTCCGCGCAGATTTTCACAATCAAAAAGTTCATATTCCCATTCAGGACCTCATAATATTTATGAATCAATCGACAAAGACATCATATTTCGTGTTTATAGAGCGCTATCTGCAGTTATATGGAGTTTGAAATAGGTCAAAATTACCACATTCTGAGCAGTTTCAAAGTATCGAAAATCACATAAATCTATCCAATACAACATAATACGCATGAATCCGTCCTCAAATGCACAAAATTTTGCGTTTCCAACGAGTTATCAGCGTTTTTTCTGAATCTCGTTGAGAAATTTTTGACTCCGTAAAACTGCTCAGGAGAAAGATTCTGCTCCAAAAGTGCGTTATTTGGCAGAATCTTGCACCAAATACATAATATTTCGTGTTTTTAGAGTGCTATTCGCAGTTTCACAAACTTTGGAATAAGTCGAAATCACGTTTTTCCGCGCGGATTTTCACAATCAAAAAGTTCATATTCCTATTCAGGACCTCATAATATGTATGAATCAATCGACAAAAATATCATATTTCATGTTTTCAGAGCGCTTTGTTTAATAATATGAAGTTTGAAATTAGTCAAAATTACCACATTCTGAGCAGTTTCAAAGTATCGCAAATCACATAAATTTATCCAATACAACATAATACGCATGAACCCGTCCTCAAATGCACAAAATTTTAGTTTCCAGCGAGTTATCAGCGTTTTTTCTGAATCTCGTTGAGAAATTTTTGAATCTGTGAGTCTGCTCAGAAGCAAGATTTTCTTGAAAAGTGCGTTATATGGCAGAATCTAGCACCAAAAACATCATATTTTGTGTTTTTAGAGTGCTATTTGCAGTTTTACTAACTTTGGAATAAGTCGAAATCACGCTTTCCCGCGCAGATTTTCACAATCAAAAAATTCATATTCCTATTCAGGACCTCATAATATGTATGAATCAATCGACAAAAACATCATATTCCGTGTTTTCAGAGCGCTATCTGCAGTTATATGAAGTTTGAAATAAGTCAAAATTACCACATCCTGAGCTGTTTCAAAGTATCGCAAATCACATAAATCTATCCAATACAACATAATACGCATGAGTCCGTCCTCGAATGCACCAGTTTGGCGTTTCCAGCGAGTTATCAGCGTTTTCTCTGAGTCTCGTTGAGAAATTTTTGACTCTGTAAGTCTGCTCAGAAGGAAGATTTTGCTTCAAAAGTGCGTTATATGGCAGAATCTAGCACCAAATACATCATATTTCGTGTTTTTAGGTGCTATTTGCAGTTTTACAAACTTTGGAATAAGTCGAAGTCACGCTTTCCGCGCAGATTTTCATGATCAAAAAGTTCATATTCCTATTCAGGACCTCATAATATGTATGAATCAATCAACAAAAACATCATATTTCGTGTTTTCAGAGCGCTATCTGCAGTTATATGAAGTATGAAATAAGTCAAAATTACCACATTCTGAGCAGTTTCACAGTATCGCAAATCACATAAATCTATCCAATACAACATAATACGGATGAATCCGTCCTCAAATGCACAAAATTTTGCGTTTCCAGCGAGTTATCAGCGTTTTTTCTGAGTCTCGTTGAGAAATTTTTGACTCTGTAAATCTGCTCAGAAGCAAGATTTTGCTTCAAAAGTGCGTTATATGGCAGAATCTTGCACCAAATACATCATATTTCGTGTTTTTAGAGTGCTATTTGCAGTTTTACAAACTTTGGAATAAGTCGAAATCACGATTTCCCGCGCAGATTTTCACAATCAAAAAGTTCATATTCCTATTCAGGACCTCATAATATGTATGAATCAATCGACAAAAACATCATATTTCGTGTTTTCAGAGCGCTATCTGCAGTTTCATGAAGTTTGAAATAAGTCAGAATTACCACATTCTTAGCAGTTCCAAAGTATCGCAAATCACATAAATCTATCCAATACAACATAAAAAGCATGGATCCGTCCTCAAATGCACAAAATTTTGCGTTTACAGCGAGTTATCAGCGTTTTTTCTGAGTCTCGCTGAGAAATTTTTGACTCAGTAAGTCTGCTCAGAAGCAGGATTTTGCTCCTAAAGTGCGTTATATGGCAGATTCTAGCACCAAATACATCATATTTTGTGTTTTTAGAGTACTATTTGCAGTTTTACAAAGTTTGGAATAAGTCAAAATCACCTTTTCCGCGCAGATATCCACGATCAAAAAGTTCATATTCCTATTCAGGACCTCATAGAATGTATGAATCAATCGACAAAAATATCATATTTCGTGTTTCCAGAGCGCTATCTGCAGTTATATGAAGTTTGAAATAAGTCAAAATTACCACATTCTGAGCAGTTTCAAAGTATCGCAAATCACATAAATCTATCCAATACAACATAATACGCATGAATCCGTCCTCAAATGCACAAAATTTAGCGTTTCCAGCGAGTTATCAGCGTTTTTTCTGAATCTCGTTGAGAAATTTTTGACTCTGTAAGTCTTCTCAAAAGCACGATTTTCTTGAAAAGTGCGTTATATGGCAGAATCTAGCACCAAATACATCATATTTTGTGTTTTTAGAGTGCTATTTGCAGTTTTACAAACTTTGGAATAAGTCAAAATCACGCTTTCCCGCGCAGATTTTCACAATCAAAAAGTTCATATTCCTATTCAGGACCTCATAATATGTATGAATTAATCGACAAAAACATCATATTCCGTGTTTCCAGAGCGCTATCTGCAGTTATATGAAGTTTGAAATAAGTCAAAATTACCGCATCCTGAGCTATCTCAAAGTATCGCAAATCACATAAATTTATCCAATACAACATAATACGCATGAGTCCGTCCTCAAATGCTCGATATTTTGCGTTTCCAGCGAGTTATCAGCGCTTTTCTGAGTCTCGTTGAGAAATTTTCCACTCTGTAAATCTGCTCAGAAGAAAGATTTTACTTCAAAAGTGCGTTATATGGCAGAATCTTGCACCAAATACATCATATTTCGTGTTTTTAGAGTGCTATTTGCAGTTTTACAAACTTTGGAATAAGTCGAAATCACGCTTTTCCACGCAGATTTTCACAATCAAAAAGTTCATATTTCTATTCAGGACCTCATAATATGTATGAATCTATCGACGAAAACATCATATTTCGTGTTTTCAGAGCGCAATCTGCAGTTATATGAAGTTTGAAATAAGTCAAAATTACCACATTCTGAGCAGTTTCAAGTATCGCAAATCACATAAATCCATCCAATACAACATAATGCGCATGAATCCGTACTCAAATGCACAAAATTTTGCGTTTCCAGCGAGTTATCAGCGTTTTTCTTGAGTCTCGTTGAGAAATTTTTGACCCTGTGAATCTGCTCAGAAGGGAGATTTTGCTTCAAAAGTGCGTTATATGGCAGAATCTAGCACCAAATACAACATATTTTGTGTTTTTAGAGTGCTATTTGCAGTTTTACAAACATTGGAATAAGTCGAAATCACGCTATTCCGCGCAGATTTTCACAATCAAAAAGTTCATATTCCCATTCAGGACCTCATAATATGTATGAATCAATCAACAAAAACATCATATTTCGTGTTTTCAGAGCGCTATCTGCAGTTACATGAAGTTTGAAATAGGTCAGAATTACCACATTCTGAGCAGTTCCAAAGTATCGCAAATCACATGAATCTATCCAATACAACTTAATAAGCATGAATCCGTCCTCAAATGCACAAAATTTTGCGTTTACAGCGAGTTATCAGCGTTTTTTCTGAGTCTCGTTGAGAAATTTTTGACTCTGTAAGTCTGCTCAGAAGCAAGATTTTGCTTCAAAAGTGCGTTATATGGCAGATTCTAGCACCAAATACATCATATTTCGTGTTTTTAGAGTACTATTTGCAGTTTTACAAAGTTTGGAATAAGTCAAAATCACCTTTTCCGCGCAGATATCCACGATCAAAAAGTTCATATTCCTATTCAGGACCTCATAGAATGTATGAATCAATCGACAAAAATATCATATTTCGTGTTTCCAGAGCGCTATCTGCAGTTATATGAAGTTTGAAATAAGTCAAAATTACCACATTCTGAGCTGTTTCAAAGTATCGCAAATCACATAAATCTATCCAATACAACATAATACGCATGAATCCGTCCTCAAATGCACAAAATTTAGCGTTTCCAGCGAGTTATCAGCGTTTTTTCTGAATCTCGTTGAGAAATTTTTGACTCTGTAAGTCTTCTCAAAAGCACGATTTTCTTGAAAAGTGCGTTATATGGCAGAATCTAGCACCAAATACATCATATTTTGTGTTTTTAGAGTGCTATTTGCAGTTTTACAAACTTTGGAATAAGTCAAAATCACGCTTTCCCGCGCAGATTTTCACAATCAAAAAGTTCATATTCCTATTCAGGACCTCATAATATGTATGAATTAATCGACAAAAACATCATATTCCGTGTTTCCAGAGCGCTATCTGCAGTTATATGAAGTTTGAAATAAGTCAAAATTACCGCATCCTGAGCTATCTCAAAGTATCGCAAATCACATAAATTTATCCAATACAACATAATACGCATGAATCCGTCCTCAAATGCTCGATATTTTGCGTTTCCAGCGAGTTATCAGCGCTTTTCTGAGTCTCGTTGAGAAATTTTCCACTCTGTAAATCTGCTCAGAAGGAAGATTTTACTTCAAAAGTGCGTTATATGGCAGAATCTTGCACCAAATACATCATATTTCGTGTTTTTAGAGTGCTATTTGCAGTTTTACAAACTTTGGAATAAGTCGAAATCACGCTTTTCCACGCAGATTTTCACAATCAAAAAGTTCATATTTCTATTCAGGACCTCATAATATGTATGAATCTATCGACAAAAACATCATATTTCGTGTTTTCAGAGCGCAATCTGATGTTATATGAAGTTTGAAATAAGTCAAAATTACCACATTCTGAGCAGTTTCAAGTATCGCAAATCACATAAATCCATCCAATACAACATAATGCGCATGAATCCGTACTCAAATGCACAAAATTTTGCGTTTCCAGCGAGTTATCAGCGTTTTTCTTGAGTCTCGTTGAGAAATTTTTGACCCTGTGAATCTGCTCAGAAGGGAGATTTTGCTTCAAAAGTGCGTTATATGGCAGAATCTAGCACCAAATACAACATATTTTGTGTTTTTAGAGTGCTATTTGCAGTTTTACAAACATTGGAATAAGTCGAAATCACGCTATTCCGCGCAGATTTTCACAATCAAAAAGTTCATATTCCCATTCAGGACCTCATAATATGTATGAATCAATCAACAAAAACATCATATTTCGTGTTTTCAGAGCGCTATCTGCAGTTACATGAAGTTTGAAATAGGTCAGAATTACCACATTCTGAGCAGTTCCAAAGTATCGCAAATCACATAAATCTATCCAATACAACTTAATAAGCATGAATCCGTCCTCAAATGCACAAAATTTTGCGTTTACAGCGAGTTATCAGCGTTTTTTCTGAGTCTCGTTGAGAAATTTTTGACTCTGTAAGTCTGCTCAGAAGCAAGATTTTGCTTCAAAAGTGCGTTATATGGCAGATTCTAGCACCAAATACATCATATTTCGTGTTTTTAGAGTACTATTTGCAGTTTTACAAAGTTTGGAATAAGTCGAAATCACCTTTTTCGCGCAGATTTCCACGATCAAAAAGTTCATATTCCTATTCAGGGCCTCATAATATGTATGAATCAATCGACAAAAACATCATATTTCGTGTTTTCAGAGCGCCATCTGCAGTTATATGAAGTTTGGAATAAGTCAAAATTACCACATTCTGAGCAGTTTCAAAGTATCGCAAATCACATAAATCTATCCAATACAACATAATACGCATGAACCCGTCCTCAAATGCACAAAATTTTAGTTTCCAGCGAGTTATCAGCGTTTTTTCTGAATCTCGTTGAGAAATTTTTGAATCTGTGAGTCTGCTCAGAAGCAAGATTTTCTTGAAAAGTGCGTTATATGGCAGAATCTAGCACCAAAAACATCATATTTTGTGTTTTTAGAGTGCTATTTGCAGTTTTACAAACTTTGGAATAAGTCGAAATCACGCTTTCCCGCGCAGATTTTCACAATCAAAAAGTTCATATTCCTATTCAGGACCTTATGATATGTATGTATCAATTGACAAAAACATCATATTCCGTGTTTTCAGAGCGCTATCTGCAGTTATATGAAGTTTGAAATAAGTCAAAATTATCACATCCTGAGCTATTTCAAAGTATTGCAAATCACATAAATTTATCCAATACAACATGATACTCATGAATCCGTCCTCGAATGCACAAAATTTGACGTTTCCAGCGAGTTATCAGCGTTTTTTCTGAGTCTCGTTGAGGAATTTTTGACTCTGTAAGTCTGCTCAGAAGGAAGATTTTGCTTCAAAAGTGCGTTATATGGCAGAATCTAGCACCAAATACATCTTATTTCGTGTTTTTAGGTGCTATTTGCAGTTTTACAAACTTTGGAATAAGTCGAAGTCACGCTTTTCCGCGCAGATTTTCACAATCAAAAAGTTCATATGTCTATTCAGGACCTCATAATATGTATAAATCAATCGACAAAAATATCATACTTCCTGTTTTCAGAGCGCTATCTGCAGTTATATGGAGTTTGAAATAAGTCAAAATTACCACATTCTGAGCAGTTTCAAAGTATCGCAGATCACATAAATCTATCCAATACAACATAATACGCATGAATCCGTCCTCGAATGCACAAAATTTTGCGTTTCCAGCGAGTTATCAGCGTTTTTTCTGGGTCTCGTTGAGAAATTTTTGACTCTGTAAGTCTGCTCAGATGAAAGATTTTGCTTCAAAAGTGCGTTATATGGCAGAATCTAGCACCAAATACAACATATTTCGTGTTTTTAGAGTGCTATTTGCAGTTTTACAAACTTTGGAATAAGTCGAAATCACGCTTTTCCGCGCAGATTTTCACAATCAAAAATCGGTTGTCTGTAAAGTCGGTTCACTTACGATAGTTTAACGTGACAACGTCATGAGAAAATACTGATGGAGTCGTTGCATTTTTGAAAAGAAAATTTCAATTTTATAGGTTTGATAGATATTTTGTATGGATATAGAGAAGGAGGTAAATGGAAATCAGGAATTGAATTGATCAAGTTACATTCATTTGTACGCATAAATACAATTATGTCAATTTTTTTTTTTTTTTTTCAATTTTGTATCAACAATATTTTTTTCAGCAAGTGAACTTAATAAAAGTTGTTTTTTAATTAGTTACTCAATTATTTCCGCAAATTCAATCGTAACTTGTTGTGAAAAAGTGATAATCTTGAATAATTTATAATAAGAATAAATTGTGATTAAATTATTGTTCATAAATCCTAAATTTTAAATTTTGAATCCAGGAACATCATTAAAATTTTTGTAACTCTTGCTTTAGACAAGCCCGCCTCAATGTGTTTGATATGGAAGAAAATTGTTCCCTTTGATGGCTGGCTGATCCAACCTGTCATTTCAGACACGTTGTTATGATATGTGAAAGATTTAACATTTATGTTTTAATTTTTTGAAATCATAGCTACGCTCGATAATTATTTTGATCGAATAGTGAAGCTATTGATTTTTTACTCATCGTGAAATAGTTCTGGGTAAGAGTGACTAATAGGTCACTATGACATTTCGCACAATTTTAAAGAGATGGCGATACTGGCGTCTCTGCAGTAAAAACAAATTCTGTCAGTGGCACTAAAACAGTGTTCATGTGTAACAATGGTTGTAGGTTAGCTCGCTACGCTCGCGGCTTTAACAAACATCTCTGAATATTACCGCACTTGCACTGCGCGCGCCTGTGGGACTGAACTTGAGAGGAAACCACCTCGAAGGGTGAACCAAACTTTTCCATGTTGGACCGAAATAATGAAACTTTTACATGTCATGTTTGAGAACTACAGCTCAGCTACCACTTACTTTGTACACATGTATTTCGAGCGCAAGCGCATTATCATAGTGACCCATCATACACTTGATCCTTGTTCTGTTAACTTATTGTTATAGTTTTGTCAATTATAGCATAACCTACAATCGCTGCACTAGCGGACCGATGCTATTTATTTTATTGATGAAAGCACGAGTATTCGACAATATATCACCGAACATATATCTAATATCGAAAGAATCATTACCTTTATCGCCGCAATTATCTTTGCTATAAACAATTGACACCACATTTACTTTTCACTGCACTTCATACTTGACGAAAACATGTAAATGTATTATTGTATAGCAGCTGTCCACGCGGACGCATCGCTCACTCAAGTAGAAGAGAGACAGATGTCGAACGCTGCCGAACGCGTATGCCGATTGTGCCTCTTTGTCGCTCGTTCCGCGCTCTCGCTTGCACTTCAAGCCTTAAATGGAACGCCTCAGAGCGAGGTAACGCCGCATGAGTCATGTTTTTTCGTGCGTGCAGCCGGCTCCATTGAATTATAAGACGTTGTCACGTCAAAAACAAATATATCCCAATTAAATGAATCTTTTCATTACTTCGTTGCACCTGACATCGTGTTTCACGTCCGTCCCATATAAAATCTTTGACACAACTGTCGTCTTTTAACATATTACAGTAGTACATTATAATCTTATCAATTACTTATTGAATTTATTCTCATTGATAAATAATCATTGGCATTTGTGATGACATAATGGAACGCCTCAGAGCGAGCGAGGTAACGCCGTATGAGTCATGTTTTTTCGTGCGTGCAGCCAGCTCTATCGGATTATAAGACGTTATCACGTCAAAAAGTTCATATTCCTGTTCAGGACCTCATAATATGTATGAATCAATCGACAAAAATATCATATTTCGTGTTTCCAGAGCGCTATCTGCAGTTATATGAAGTTTGAAATAGGTCAAAATTACCACATTCTGAGCAGTTTCAAAGTATCGCAAATCACATAAATCTATCCAATACAACATAATACGCATGAATCCGTCCTCAAATGCACAAAATTTAGCGTTTCCAGCGAGTTATCAGAGTTTTTTCTGAATCTCGTTGAGAAATTTTTGACTCTGTAAGTCTGCTCAAAAGCAAGATTCTCATAAAAAGTGCGTTATATGGCAGAATCTAGCATCAAATACATCATATTTTGTGTTTTTGGAGTGCTATTCGCAGTTTTAAAACTTTGGAATAAGTCGAAATCACGCTTTCCCGCGCAGATTTTCACAATCAAAAAGTTCATATTCCTATTCAGGACCTCATAATATGTATGCATCAATCGACAAAAACATCATATTCCGTGTTTTCAGAGCGCTATCTGCAGTAATATGAAGTTTGAAATAAGTCAAAATTACCACATCCTGAGCTGTTTCAAAGTATCGCAAATCACATAAATCTATCCAATACAACATAATACGCATGAATCCATCCTCGAATGCACCAATTTGGCGTCTCCAGCGAGTTATCAGCGTTTTCTCTGAGTCTCGTTGAGAAATTTTTGACTCTGTAAGTCTGCTCAGAAGGAAGATTTTGCTTCAAAAGTGCGTTATATGGCAGAATCTAGCACCAAATACATCATATTTCGTGTTTTTAGGTGCTATTTGCAGTTTTACAAACTTTGGAATAAGTCGAAGTCTCGCTTTTCCGCGCAGATTTTCACAATCAAAAAGTTCTTATTCCTATTCAGGACCTCATAATATGTATGAATCAACCGACAAAAATATCATGTTTCCTGTTTTCAGAGCGCTATCTGCAGTTATATGGAGTGTGAAATAAGTCAAAATTACCACATTCTGAGCAGTTTCAAAGTATCGCAAATCACATAAATCTATCCAATACAACATAATACGCATGAATCCGTCCGCGAATGCACAAAATTTGACGTTTCCAGCGAGTTATCGGCGTTTTTTCTGAGTCTCGTTGAGAAATTTTTGACTCTGTAAGTCTGCTCAGAAGGAAGATTTTGCTTCAAAAGTGCGTAATATGGCAGAATCTAGCACCAAATACATCATATTTCGTGTTTTTAGGTGCTATTTGCAGTTTTACAAACTCTGGAATAAGTCGAAGTCACGCTTTTCCGCGCAGATTTTCACAATCAAAAAGTTCATATGTCTATTCAGGACCTCATAATATGTATGAATCAATCGACAAAAATGTCATATCTTTAGGATTTATTATTGGTAATAACTAAATACCCTTAAAGATTATTTATTGTATAAATTAAAGTTACAGAATCTTTGAAAATTTAAGCAAGCACATGTCGAGTACACATACAGACACACCTATATTTCTAGCTTCTTTCTGAAGTCAGCAACTAACAGTGGCGCGCAAAACTAAACTATTTAAATTCAAATATGACATCTTCCCCTTTATTTTTTATAACAGTTGCTTACTTCAGAAAGATTGCAATGAACTATCTTATCTAAATATTTAATTAACAATAAAATCTTTTAACCTACTAGGCATTCTAATTTGTCTACGAGGTCTTTCTGTTACTGGTTCAGTCTTATGTCTGGGAGAAAAATGGGAAGGAAAGGAATTGAATGCTGGTCTTAAATCTTTTCGATTTCTTCGATATTCTTGATTTTCTGTCTCAACTATATAAGATCTTGGAGCTTCATGTTTTCTCAAAACTTTAGCATTTTTCCATTCATTTCCCCTTTTTATTAAAACGTCTTCACCTTCTTTAAGTGTTGAAAGTGGCTTTGCATGTCGGTCATAATAATACTTGTATATCTTTTGTTTCGCTTCTTTTCTTTCTTTGACAAAATTTTGAATTTTCGGTTTCAAATATTTTGATAATATTGGTAATTTTGATCGCAACATTCTGCTCATCATAGCTTGTGCTGGTGAAACTTCAATGCCTTTCACTGGTGTGTTCCTATAAGCAAGGAGTAAAGGATAAATATCTGTTCTTTCTTCAAATGATTTTTTCAGAATCTTTTTTGCTATTTGTACTCCTCGTTCTGCCATTCCATTGGATTGAGCATATGTTGGACTTGAAGTGGTTAATTTAATATCCCATTCACTGGCGAAATGTTTGAACTCTCGGCTATTATACGGCATATTATCAGAAACTAGTTCTTCGGGAATTCCATTTCTTGAAAAATTTTTCTCTAAATTTTGCAATTAGATCTGAAGCGGTTTTACTTTCAAGTTTAATAACTTCTATCCAGTTCGAATAATAGTCAATAGCCATCAAATAATCTTTATTGTGAAATGTAAGAATATCCGATGCAATTTTCTTCCATGGTCTGTCCGGGATCTCATGGGGTATCATTGTTTCTTTACTGTTTTGATTTTGATATTTTCTACAAACTTGGCAGCTTTTTACCATTTCTTCGATTTGTGTTGACATTCCAGGCCAATAAACTACGGATCGTGCTCTTTCTTTGCATTTTTCAATGCCTTGATGTCCCTCATGGACTTGTTGAAGAATTTCACTCCTCATTTCAGCAGGCACTACAAGTTTATCATTTAGAAAGATCAAATCATCGTCTAAAATAAGCTCATGACGTAATTTCCAATATTGTTGAGCATAGTCAGGTACGTAAGATTTCTCATCTGGCCAGCCTTTAGAACACAATTCTTTTAGAGTTTGAATAACTGGATCTTTCTGCGCTACTTCTTTGAATTTGTTAAGTTTGGAAGTTGAAATAGCTAACTGTTGTGTTATACCATGGATAACAGCTTCAAGTTCAGGATCATCTTTGACAGGATCTTTGAGAAATGATCTAGAAAGTGTATCAGCTAGAAACATTTGAGAGCCTGGAACATAAACAACTTTTATTTTGTACTTTATCAACTTCATAAGTAATCTCTGTAGTCTTGGCGTAGTTTTAACAATATTTTTGTTTATAACCGAAATTAAAGGTTTGTGATCGGATTCAATATTTACTTCTTTTCCATAAACGTAGTTGTGAAACTTTTCTAGACTATAAACTATGGCTAGTAGTTCCTTTTCTATCTGCGCAAACTTTTTTTCATTCTCAGTCATCGCTCTTGACGCGTATGCTACAGGATGTTTATTTTGAAGGAGGCAGCAACCAATTCCGTCTTTCGACGCATCAGTTTGGATAGTAACTTCTAATTTAGGATCATAAAATGCAATTGTTGGAGGATTTATTAAACAATTTTTTAAATTGTCAAACGCTTTTTGCTGATGTGATTCCCAGTACCAAATTGCATTGTTTTTTACAAGCTCTCGAAGTGGTGCGTTTATGACAGATAAATTCGGTATGAATGTTGACAAATAATTTGTCATTCCTAAAAATCTTTTTACTTCCTCTTTGCATTTTGGATTCTCCATATGAACTACAGCTCTCACTTTTTCGGGATCAGGCAGTAAACCTTCTGCTGATACTATATTGCCCATATATTTAACCGATTTAACACGCAGTTGAATTTTAGTCCTATTGAATTTTATATTGTATTTTCTTGCTGCATTCAATACTTCTTTCAGTATCTGATCATGTTCATTTATATCTTTTCCAGCTATGATAATGTCATCAAATATTACTTGTACCCCTTTAATTTCTCCAAAAATTTGAAGTACGTACTTTTGAAATAGTTCTGGAGCAGAACTTATTCCAAAAGGCAGTCGCAGGAATTTGTATCTTCCAAAACAAGTATTAAAAGTGCACAAATCGGAGCTTTCTTCATCTAGTTTAATATGCCAGAAACCTGAACTCATATCAATAACAGAAAAAATTTTCTTACCACTTAGTTTAACGTTTATATCTTGAGCAGTTGGAATCATGAAATGCTCTCGCTTTATCGCCTTGTTCAAGTCCTTCGGATCCAGACATAGTCGCAATTCACCATTTTTTTTTTCCACAATGACTAAACTGTTCACCCAATCAGTTGGATGGTCCACTTTTTCAATAATGCCTAGCTCTTCTAATTTCTTCAAAGTATCTCGAAATTTTGGTTGGATTGAGATAGGAACACGTCTTGGTGGATGGATAACAGGAGGGACTGTTTTATCAAGAACGATATGGTGCTCAGAGTCAATTTGTCCAATACCTGTAAATACATCTTTGTACATATCAAAAATATTACAGTTCTTATTCATTTCATCAACATGTTTCAATAGACCTATATAATCACAAGTTTTTAATCCTAATATTGGCTTTGGATTGCCATTAACAATGAAAAATTCAATATTGTATCTATTATTTTTATAGAAACATTCTAAGGCTACTTTCCCTAGTGTTTTTATTTCATTGTTACTGAATGAAACTAGTATCGTTTTACATTTTGTCAAATCATTTGTTTTAATATTCAAGAGTTGCAAAATAGAAACAGGTAAAATGTTTACTTCAGCACCAGAATCAAGTTTAAATTCTATATTGCAATTATTAATTTTTAGTTCAGCATACCATGCATCGCTAGAATACTTATCTTTAATTTCATTCATGAAAAATTTTTCAAAGCTTAGATCTTCGTTATCTTCTTCTCGAATTTCTTCTACAATTCTGTTTCTGCGGCCCTGGGTCTGCTTCGGGTTTTTGCAAGCTATTGAAAAATGATTTTTTCCATGACAGTTCATGCATTTCTTTCCATAGGCAGGACACTTTTTTGGAGGATGGTTTCTATGACACCTTGAACATTTCTTTTCATTGATCTTCTCGGTGTTTCGGTTATCGAATTTCTTCTTTATACCATCTACTTGAGCGGCATCTTGTAGAATTCTTGCTTGCCTGTCACTTTGCTCTGCTGCAATACAAAGTTCTACGCAATCTCTTAAAGACAAGTTTGTTTCTCTTAAAAGTCTTTTCTGTAGACCTTTATCTCTAATTCCATAAACTATTCGATCTCGAATTAAACTATCTTGCAGTACACCAAATTCACAACTTGCTGCTTTTGTTCGCAATTCTGTTAAAAATAGATCAAAAGTTTCTCCTTCATGTTGAACAATATTATTGAAATTAAATCTTTCAACAACTGTATTTTTGATTGGAGTACAATACTGTTCGAATTTTTCGACAACTTTGGAAAAAACTTTGCTGTCTGTTTTCTTATCCCAAGTAAAATTATTCATCAATTCAGGAGCATCATCTCCTATTAAATTTATAAGTAATGCGATTTTTCTTGAATCAGTCACTTCATCCAAATCAGCTGCACTTAAAAATGTTATAAATGAAGCATACCATTTACTCCAATTCACGCTAGGATTTCCTTTTATTTTAAGCGTCGGTGGTTTATTCACATTTAACGCCATTTTTTTATTTTAATCTTCCTCTCAAAGGAATTTTATTTCCACAAAGGAACACACAATAACTTTGCTTGAACACTTGATACGTTTACTTCTGACACCATGTCATATCTTTAGGATTTATTATTGGTAATAACTAAATACCCTTAAAGATTATTTATTGTATAAATTAAAGTTACAGAATCTTTGAAAATTTAAGCAAGCACATGTCGAGTACACATACAGACACACCTATATTTCTAGCTTCTTTCTGAAGTCAGCAACTAACAGTGGCGCGCAAAACTAAACTATTTAAATTCAAATATGACAAAAAATATCATATTTCCTGTTTTCAGAGCGCTATCTGCAGTTATATGGAGTTTGAAATAAGTCAAAATTACCACATTCTGAGCAGTTTCAAAGTATCGCAAATCACATAGATCTATCCAATACAACATAATACGCATGAATCCGTCCTCGAATGAGTAGTGATATAACACCGATTCTGGACCAGATAACGATCTAAGATTTCAAAGATAACGCGAGCAGTGACGTTATCTAAACAGCGGTGACGTTATCAGAACATTTACGAGTGGCGCCATCTCTTGAGCAGTGGTGAGTGGCGCCACCTATCATCCAACAGACTAACTAGCGTTGAATGGAGAAGATTTCTATTTTTCTCTTTTTGCGTGTGGCGCCATCTATTATCCACTAGATGAACTACTAATTGATGTGATAGATCTCTGTACCATGAATGACAATAATAACGTCTACTAACGTTAAATGCAGAGATTTCTTTTTTGTGTGTGGCGCTTTCTTTTTTCTAGTAAATGAACTACTAATTGACGTGGATAAAAAAGTCTCTGTGACGTTATTTATACATTTACCAGTAACGCCATCTTTTTGAGTTGTGTGACGAATGGTGTCACCTATTATTCAATAAACTAACTAGTGTTTAATAAAAAAGATTTCTATTCTTGTGTGTGACGCTATCTATTATTCACTAGACGAACTACATATTGAAGTAAATATTAAGATCGAGCTTTATATTATGAGTAGCGCAATTTATCATTCAATAAATTAGCTAGTAGGGAAAAAAAAAAAAAATCAGAATATTCTATTAATCAATTTTTGCAATTGATTCACAATAATTGAGTGATGCAATGTTTTATCCGCATAAATATTCCACTCCTCAAATCATAAATCTTAGACTTTGGATTAATTATTTTTGTTTCACAATAATTAACGGATGCAATGTTTTATCTGCATAAATATTCCACTCCTTTAATCATAAATTTGAGACTTTGGATTGATTATTTTCGATAAGTAAATTTGTATCACGTTTTTTCCATTTTTTTCATGGGGTTATCAACGATTTTTTTTTATATTACATGAAGAAATTTGCACAACTTAGTATTCGCAAGTGGACCATGAAGATTTTTGATTAGTGGTGGGGTATATACTTTAAAAAGCTCAATTGAACGAAAAGTCATTTTATTATATCAGTTTAAATCAAAAAAATTTTTTAAGCAGAGCAGAAAAAATGGACCGTAAGTATTAAATGTTTTATTTGATTGTAATATTTATATAAATGTGTTTTCATAATACCTGCATTGAAACAACGCGTTTCAACGCCTGTTTTGTCAGTCGAAACAAGATAATTGCAGACAAATGCGAGTGTAGCCGGGCAGGAACAGACTTGTTTCTGCCCGAGGGGAGAAACAAGCTTGTTTCTGCCCGCTTAATCAATTTTTTACATCGTTTTATCCCTGGCAGAGTCGCATTTGTTTATTATCAATCTCTAAATGAAAATCATATAACCTCAGTTAATTTGACAGTTGTTGTATTCGGAACTGTAAATTAAATTAAAAAGACGAGTAGTTTCAAGAGAAAAAGTATTATTACGACAATTTTAAGTACACTGCAACATCCTATTGATGAAGCACAAGCAGCTACTCTCGACTTGTTACCTGCAAAATCAAAAGAAAAATATTTACTTTGTTATGACAAATTTGTAATGTGGAAAGTTTCAATGCAGGTATTATGAAAAATACAGTGTGTGGCACGGGACAAAAACACGATTTCAGCCGAGGGTAATGCCGGCCCTCGCTTCGCTCGGGCAAGCAACGCTCACTCTCAGCTGAAATCGTCTTGTTTCGTCCCTAGCCACACAATATATTATTTTATCACATTTTTTAGAAATTCAAGAAAGAATGAATAGGGCCATGAAGACCCAAGCATTCATAGTGATTTATCTTAGAGTAAGTCAATGAAATTTTAATGATTTTCTTTTTCATCAAAAAATTAAAAATTGTGTTTTTTCAGGATAGGAACTTTGATGAGATCTACCTTGAGGTTGCGCCCCCTCAAGCTGTTAGAGTATATAGGGGGCCAATCGAGGGCTGAGCGGGGTCTTTGAGCTGGCGAAGCTCAATAGAAGATATTATTGTTCGCCAGTGTAAAAGGTATATTTTTTAATTCTTTTTTGAGAGTTTTTTGATTTAATGTTTTATTTTTTTTTATTTATAGACCTCATTTCATCTAGAGCTCCTATCTCTAGTTGACGGGAGGGAGCATTAGTATAAGTAATTAGCATTAGTTTTTTTTATATTCTAGATATATTTTTATTAAGTTTTGTATTCTTAGATTCTTTCCTTTTTTTGTAGATAATAAATTATATATTAATCATTTATTGAATTTTTTACTATACATTGGTGAATGATATAAACAAGAGACTGATGAAACACCTCAAAAACAATTGAAAAAACACATCAAATGTTTTTCAAATGTTTTATTCATTCATACATACATATTCTTTAATTTTAAACACTCTGTATTCTTTTATTTCAAATACTCTGTATAATTCTAAATCTCAGATGATAACCTTTGACATTGATATCAATAAACTAGATTGAACAAGTAAAATGTACTACGTGCTTTCCTTGGGAATGAGATAGTTGGCATCATTTACTTGTCTTGTGAGTCTTAAAATAAATAATTTTCTGAAGAAGTCAATTGTCGCATATGATTCATTATTTTCGTTTTTTTGGTTGAATAAAAATTGAAATTTGCATGTCACAATAGCTAAGACATACTTTCAACTTTTTTTGAGAAGTTTTTTACTATCAGTCTGTGATATGAGTGGATTGAGTTGAATCAATTTTTTTGGGAACTATTGCAATATAGGTATGTATTAACTTTTTAATATTTTAACTGAATTTACTTCTTTATGCATTAGTCCTAAATATCATAGTATTTATCAATAAGAATTAAAATATGTTTTGCATAATATTTAATACTACACTAATCAGAAAATGACGAGTTTTTAAGTCGATCGAATTGACTGGAAAAATTTGAGAACCACTGGAATATTGCTATTGTAGTTTGGCGGATGTATCCTCACCCCTAGCAGATAGCTAGAGGCAACATTCTTGAGTGTGGATTCTTTGAATGGGGGTGAAAAACCCAAGAGAAGTGTGAGTGTCTCGCTTTGTAATTTAAAGTTAGTTGTGTTCGAGATTGTGAAATGTGAAATGTGCTTGTTCATAGTTCCCCGCCAAGATTTTTTCTTGAGAAGTCGTATAATTTACTTCAACGTTATAGTATGTATTAGAGCATAATTATTCTTTTTTAGAGGTTTTTGAACTGGATATTGGTATTCAACTAAAATAAGTTCTTTGTCCTGGATTTTGATGCTTCAAAAAAACCAAGAGAAAATTGTTTTGGATGAGCTTGACAAGAAGAATTAGGTGAGTACAATTTTATTTTTTTTTTGGGGAATTTACAATTTATTTATACATTTCAATGAATTTTTTTAAAAACTACTCTATACAATAACTACAAGCTATACTTGAATTCCATATAAATAATTGATCTAAACATAGATAACAGTAATAGTTATCAGTATCGCAGAGTAACGAATATATTTCACTGTCTAATTTGATGCTATGTTCTTGTTTTATATTCGAACAGTAGTACATTCCTGATATGATATTTTCAATATTTGTAAACGTAGAAAAAGTAAATACTGGAAAATCGGGGTCATCTAGTAATATATGAGTACAATTTTCACAAAGACGTCTCATATACCAATAGTGAGGTTGTATTTCTGGTAATAACCATAATCTGTATTTCAAATTGATATGATTTTCATTATTAAAACAAAATTGTAGAACATTTTCCATATTTAAATTTTCTATTTGTGTAGGATTAATTGCATAATAATCCCAAGCAGTTGACACTTCATTATACTCGTCATCTGACGATGATGAAGATGTGCTCTCCCAACCTAATGCTATCTCATTCGCCATATTAGCTGTAAGATCAGTATTTATTAGGGAAGGTATTGATTCACAAATTTCATCAAATTGTCTGAAAATATATGATACATTAGGTGACATTTCCAACAAAATATTTGGCTTTTAATATGAAGAATGAAAAAAAATTAATTAATGATTATTATTTTTTTTTCTGCTAACAAATGGAAATAAGAATAAAAAATTGAATCTACGTTATTAACTTTCTGTAAAACGAATATTCACAACAATGTCATTCACTTTTTCAATGTGAAAATAAACATTAATTAATTCACTTCTTTGAACATCACTCAAAGTTGCAAAATTATTTGGGAAAAAAACTTTGAATTCCCTCGTTGTTACGATTAGTTTTGGTCCATATCTGGTATTGATTATATCAGCTTTTTTTATTTGATATTTTTTATTTTCATCCAGTTTACCGATGTTTATAGTTGGCACTTGAGCATCTGAAGACCCCAGTGCATTAAAAAAGTCTAGTTTACTCATTTTTTGTTTTTTTTCTATTTTTTGTTCTTGTTTTGCTTTCTTACTGAGAATAAAAAATATATCTTAATATTAATATAAGAAATTATAAAGAGAAACAAACTTACGTATTTTAGGTTGACTTGAGAGTCTATTATGATGGACTGATATGTATTAATTGTGTATTCCCATATTTATAGTGAGAAGAATGTTTTTTTTTCTATAAAAAATATATCAAAATTTGAAAAAATGCAATGAAACCATATGCAAATAAAAAATTATGCAACACATGAAATATTCTTATCAGAAATATATCATTGATTGACATTGGAAAAAAACTCTATAAAAAATATATCAAAATTAAAAAAATGCAATGAAACCATATGCAAATAAAAAATTATGCAACACATGAAATATTCTTATCAGAAATATATCATTGATTGACATTGGAGAAAAAATAGAATGCGCATTCATATAAATAATATTTAACACACAATTATCTTCTTATTAAAAAACTTGTGAAACGGACTTTTATTATTCGTGAATTGCAGAGAGTAACTTGAAGGTAATAACATTGCTCATTGACTTACCAAAAATCAAAAAACACATATTCAATAAGAATATATATATATATAGTAATAGGTGTTATAGTAACTATAGTTTCAGAAATGGCTGTTTGGGAAGTTCTAACCTCATCATTCAAAAATCGTATTCATTGTGGGAAAATCACGAATACAGATGATATTATCGACCCTGGGGCATTTTTGGATCAATGCTTATTCATATTGCTGGAGAAAGTGGGACAATTCATTTATGAATACCGATCCCCAGTGAAGATAAACTGTGAGCTGTGTTGTGAATATGTACTTGAAAAACAAGGTATTTTAAAAAAAATCTTAATTTATCATAACTCAAGAATGATGCCCATAACATTGTCTGACGACTTTACTATTTGGTTTGATCAGAATGTAAGAAGTGTCATATTGACTCATATGTCAGAGTTTCAAGAGCGGGATAGTGGAAAAGCCCTAAGTAGAATATTAAACTTAAGAGTAAGTTTCAAAAAAATTCTTACAATTCTTTTTTCTTAAAAAAAACAAAATTCTCTAGGTTAATATTAGCAAGTATGATGCAACAAATTCTGGAGGATCAACATTAATCGATCTTCCCGAATCTATCAAAAACCAGAAAGCTGTGATAAATGTAAAAAATAGTGATAATAAGTGTTTTATTTGGGCACTTTTATCGGCTATGTTCCCCGCTGATAGTCATTCAGATCGTGTTAGTTCATATCCTCAAAATCATAGTGAAATATTCAATTTATCTGATATTCAATTTCCAACTCCACTATGTGAGATAATCAAATTCGAAAAAAAAAATAATATATCAATTAATGTTTATGGAATAGAATATAATACTATAGATAAAAGATATACAATTAACGGCCCCTTACATTACACACATAAAAAGGTTGAACGACATGTCAACTTACTTTTTTGGACAAAAGAAGAGAATGGGCATTATGCTTGGATCAAATCATTATCCCGTCTTTTATCAAGACAACTGTCTAATTATGGACATAAATGTTACATATGTGATAGATGTTTACAATACTTTTCGAGTGAATGTCTATTAGAAAATCATGAAAGTTATTGTTGCAAAATGGATGCTGTTAAAATTGAAATACCAACAGAAACAGAAATGTGGGTGAAATTCAAAAATTATTCTAGAAAAGAAAGACATCCATTTGTAGTTTATGCAGACTTTGAATGCTTAACAATACCCATTCACACTTGTCAACCAAACACTAGTAAATCATATACATTTGAATATCAAAATCACATAGCATGTGCAGTTGCCTACAAAGTTGTATGTTCATATAATGATTCTTTATCATTTTTTGAATCATATCGCGGACCTAAAGCAGCAAAATGGTTTATTGATAGATTGAAAAATGTTGTAAAAATAGTTGAGACATTCTATGAGAATGAGATTCCTCTTGAAATGAGTAATGAGAATTGGACAGATTTTGATGATGCAACATTTTGTCATATTTGTGAGGAGAAGTTTATCGAATCGGAAGAAAAAGTTAAAGATCACTGTCACCTCACAGGTATTTTATTTTTTCATCAATAAAATATAAAAAAAGATCTCACACTTCCTCAAACAACTTTAGGTTTGTACAGAGGTGCGGCCCATGCAAGCTGCAACTTGAATTATAAACTACCAAAATATATCCCAATTTTTTTCCACAATTTGAGTGGATATGATAGCCATTTAATAGTAAAAGAATTCGGAGTTGATGGAGAGCAAATAACAATAATTCCAAATAATAGTGAAAAATATATTTCATTCTCATTAGCAGTTGGGAAAATGCAGATTCGTTTCTTAGATTCTTTGCAGTAAGTTAACTTCTTATAAATATCAAATAATCCATTAGAAAAAAAAAGCTTTCTCATTTAGATTTTTTTTATGCTTGTAGATTTATGAATAGTTCACTAGAAAAGCTAGTCACATATTTAGACAAAGAAGACTTCAAAATAATGAATAAGTACTATCCAAATAAAGTCAAAAACGATTTATTATTGAGAAAAGGTGTTTTCCCATATGATTATATGAACTCGTGGGATCGAATGGAAGAAACAGTATTACCTCCGAAAGAGCTTTTTTTCTCAAGATTGAAAAATGAGAATATTAGCGCTAAAGACTATGAACATGCTCAAAAAATATGGAATACTTTCAATTTAGATACTTTGGGGGATTATCTAGAGTTATATCTTCAAACAGACGTTATACTTCTAGCTGATATATTCGAAAACTTTCGAAATGTTAGTCTGAAAGCCTATAATTTAGATCCTGCTCATTATTTCACGACACCAGGTATAATATAAAAAAAAATCATAATACAACTTTTTATAACTACTTTTTTGTAGGGTTTGCATGGGATGCTATGTTGAAGCTGACAAGAGTAAATTTACAATTGCTAACTGATATTGATATGATTCTCTTCTTTGAGCAAGGAATCAGAGGAGGAATTTGTCAATGCAGTAATCGCTACGCAAAATCAAACAATAAATTTATGTCTACATATTGTGCAACAGAACAAGAGGCTTATTTAATGTATTTTGATGCCTGCAATTTATATGGATGGGCTATGACGCAATGTCTACCCTATGGTGGGTTTGAATGGTTATCACAAAAAGATATATCAGAGCTTAATGTGATGAATATATCAAAATATAGTTTAATTGGTTATGTATTAGAAGTGGATTTAGAGTATCCAAGACATTTACATGATCTCCATAAAGATTTCCCATTATGTTGTGAGCATGAGAAACCTAAGAACTCCAATATAACGAAATTAATGACAACTCTTAATAATAAAGTAAAATATATTATTCATTATCAAAATTTACAACAAGCTTTAACATTTGGTATGAAATTAACAAAAATACATAGAGCTATCAGATTCAATCAATCATTGTGGTTAAAAAGCTATATTGATTTAAATACAGAGTTTAGGAAGAACGCCAAAAATAATTTTGAAAGAGATCGATTTAAATTGAATAATAATGCAATTTTTGGCAAAAGTATGGAGAATATTCGGAATCACAGAGATATAAAACTTAAAACACAATGGGATGGACGTTATGGGGTTCGAAAAATGGTGATAAAACCAAATTTGAAAAAAATTATTCCTTTTTCTGAAAATTTGGTATCCATGGAATTTAATAAGTTATCAATAAAATTTAACAGACCCATTTATATTGGCATGATAATTCTTGATCTAAGTAAGGTACTTATGTATGATTTTCACTATAATTACGTACATAAAAAATTTCAAAAACCTAAATTATTATATCAAGATACTGACTCACTAATTTATCGCTTCACTGAAAATCCCTATAAAATTATAAGAGAAGATTTGCACCGATTTGATACTTCAAACTATTCTAAAGATAATCACTATGGAATACCTCAGGCAAATGCAAAAATTGTTGGATTGTTTAAGGATGAAAATAGTGGAAAAATTATGAGCGAATTTGCAGGGCTTAAATCCAAAATGTATTCATATAGACTGGAAAACAACGAATCATTTTCTAAAGTAAAAGGAATATCCACTACAGTTACTAGAACATTGACTATAGATGATTATAAGAATGCATTATTCCAGAATAAAAAGTTATATCGCACACAAAACAATATCATATCAAGAAATCATAACATTTTTTCAGTTGAAATTAATAAACTCACTTTAAATGCAGATGATGATAAGCGATACTTATTAGAAGGGAACACAGATACATTACCTTGGGGGCACTATTCTATTTGTGAAGAAAACAATAGTCAGGAGTGTAATAATATTATTATAATAGATTAATTTTTTTAATGTAATATATGAGGGAAAAAATTTACAATAGTAATTAGATGCTCACACTATAAAACATTGTCTTTATGTATCCATGAATTATGTGATGAGTCAAACCCTAACCATTTTACATATACTTGTGAACCTTTTTTCTTCAAAACTTTCTCAACTAAATAAATATTTGGATGTTTAGTTTTTTGGAGTTCTTCCTCATAAAATCCACCTGCGATTGATTTATCTTGATAATCTTTTAACCTGTATGTTATTGGGTTTGTTAAATTTATTTTTGAAATAGTAAAAATTTCAGTTGACCAGTTGGGTGTGTAACCTTTTTCAAAAACATTTTTCAATTTGGATACTCTAACAGAATCACCAACCATCAATTTACCTCGACCTCTTATTTTTATATTATTATAAACTGTATCCAATAAATATTTTTTATTTTTATTATTAACACTATTTGGAGTCATTTTTATTGTGCTATGTTTTGTATTATTATAAGAGTTGATTAATTTCGGTAGAATATTTATCCATCTATGTGAACCACGATAGCTAAACTCACGATACATATTATTCTTCAAAGTTCGATTGAATCTCTCGACAACACTTGCTTTTAAATTACTATATGTTGAATAATGATTAATATTATAACTTTGAGTCATTTTCTCAAACTTTTTATTATAAAATTCTTTTCCATGATCAGTTTGTAGATTTAAAGGTCGTCTATTTTGTTGAAGAATATTTTCAAAAGCATTTACTATTGCATCAGCAGATTTTGTTTTGATAGGTTTAGCCCAAGCGTATTTAGAAAAAACATCAATCACTGTCAACATATATTTATTACCACTATTTTCTCTTGCATAAGGAATCATTTCCACTAAATCAGCTTGCCACAAATCATCAATATCTCGAGTTATAACTCGACGTCTAACATAATTCCTTCGGGCTGGTTTATGTAGTTCATCCACTATAGTTTTTTTTGACATTTTTTGTATAGTTCTATTCTTAGAGACAATTTTTCTAGATTATAATTCCATATAACTTAATATGACTACCTGCAGGTATTTCACTGAAAGAAAAGAATAATACCTCCAATACACAATTCTATAAAATCTTAAATCTTTTCTATATTGTTTATTCGAAGATATTGCTTGAACTTTCATTTCAAATAAATGAGGCATCTCATATTCATCACATTGCTTTTATAATAACATCTATCTCCATTTTTTCCCTATCTCCATTTTTTTTATACATCAAAAAAATTTAATAATTTTTTTACTTTGGTGAAAGTCTTCTTTTTTAATTAGTTTCACAGCTTCAACTTAATGCTCTTTAGAATCTTCATATATTTTGTTTAAAGACTCTTTCGAGTCGATCGTTTGTAGTTTCTTCAAATTTTCACGTAGTTTATCCAAAGCCTCTAATTGTTGTTTTTGTTTGAAATTGGATGAATTATCTTCTATCAAATCACTTTCATCTTTGCCAATTGTTCTATTATTTCTATACACTTCTTCCTCAATTTTATCTTTAACTACATTTTTTAATTCATTTATTTTATGTTGTATCACTATGATTTTATTGTTGATAGTTTTTTCTACGTCTTTAATACGCTCATCCAAATATTTCTTCGTTATAATATCACTCGAATCATGTATTTTCCCAATATTTGAAAATTGTCTTCCATTTAAATCTATATTTCCATAAATATCATACCTTAATATTGAATTATTTGACTCATTTCTTTTTCTCTTTGAAAATCGTCTACCAAATTTATCTACCGACATAATTAATAGTTCTCAATCTCTCTAAGTTAAAATAAAAGCTTCTTCTCTTGACAGCAGATATAATAATGTTCATTTTTGAAGTGAATTCATTCTATTATATTACATTCTCTCAATTCTTCAAGTATTGACATAATTTCATTATCATGATTTGTGTGTCCACTCTGTTTGGATGCTAATAATAATTGTAATCTATCAACCAATTCGTTTGCATTATCCCAATAGACATACTCGCGTTTATAATTGGAGAATTTCATGTTGAATGGTAAAACTCCAAAACCTGTAGGTGAATATTTTTTGGTTTGCACTTTTTTTCTTGTTGAAGCTCGAAACCCTTTTTTTTCACTTGAAAACGGTTTAATTATTTTGAAATATTTTGGATAAGTGGATCTTTTCAACATATTATTTGATTGCTTATGTGCTTGTGTATGATTTAAAATTCTTAAATATTCGTTCACATCTTCCGCAGTATAATGTTCAGGATTTTTCATGAATATGAGTTCATAAAGTCCTTTTGTTCCATTATATACTTGATCATCAATTATTATATCATTTTTATCTATTTCTATCTCTTTTTTACCCAATATAAATTTATCACGATCCTCTATATATTTTATTGCATAAATAGTATCCAAATCCTTATCTTTATTCAAAAATTTCAGAAGATATTCACTAGCCAAGTCTCCAAATTTTAGCTTTAGGGATTCCATTTCGGTTTGCCCTTGAGGAGTATTCAAAATACCTCTAGCAACTGAAGTTGGTGACATTTGAGGTGTGCTTTCAAATACTTCCTCATTGTCACTGCTTTCATTCACTTCCACTTTAGCAGAACTTGTTGGTGTATCAAATTCTAATTTTGGAATTGGATGCTGTTTCAATTTTTTTTTATGTATCCTTATTTTCTTTGAATTTGAGGATATTTCTTTTGCTATAGTGTTTTCACTATTTATTTCATATTTTGTATTATTCACTAGTTCTTGAAGTGGTTGTGTTATAGGTTTAAATGTTTCTTGTAACATAATATCACTATTCATTTTATTATGTTTCAATGAATTGAACTTTTGTTTGAGCACTTTACTCACTTTAATTATTTCGTGGAGCGTTTTCTTATTATCCATTATAGTAAACTCCTAGATGGATTTGAGATTAAGAAATGTATCCAATTCTTTGCGATATCGACCTTCTTGCTCACTATCCTTATCTATAACTGCGAATCCATATTTACTATCCCAACATTTTATACAGAATTCTTTAAATTTATTAAATGTCATATCACTATTTACATGATCATCATATATATGATGTAAATTGGTTTCATCTTGTTTAAATATGATGATAAAATTTGCATTATCCCTAATCAAATGTTTTGGTATTTTTGCATATGATTGTGAAAGATAAAAACAATCAATCTCATTATGTCTACCCATACTAAAATAATCACGCATACAATCTTGTTTATTACATGCAATATCATCAAAAACAATTATTGAATAGGATCGCGCTTCATTTGGTTTTAAAATTTCAGTATTCACATTATAGGAGAAATATTTCATACCCTTTACTCTAGAAACACATTTTTCTAGAAATTTATATTTTGGTTGTTGTGAAGACTTGGAGTATACATAAATATTTTTGAATTTCAATCCATTTGGATGTGTAAGAAGACTAAGAGGAATATTAGTCTTTCCACAATTACTAGGACCCACAATAATACTTCTTATACTATTAGGTAAAAGTTTGCTATGTTTTTTCAAGTGAGAATTAGTTTGTATAGCATCAAAATTGTGAACTGAAAGATGCTCTTTCTGCTTAATGAATTCCATGATTACTACTAATCTTTTATATAAAAGCTGTTGTATATATACAAATAAGGTCAGTACTAAAAAATTATTCAATGTTAACATATCACAGAGCTGGTAAAGGTTTACTTAATAAGGCAATTAACTCATTACCTATTGAATTGCACATACCAGGTTATCAATTTTGTGGTCCAGGAACTAAATTAGATAAAAGATTGAAAAGAGGTGATACGGGTATAAATCCATTGGATGCTGCATGTCGTGAACACGATATTTCATATTCCCAAAGCAATAATTTGGAAGATAGACATAAAGCTGATAAAATATTAGAAGAAAGAGCGTGGAATAGAGTAAAATCGAAAAATTCAAGTTTTGGTGAACGAGTTGCTGCTTGGACAATAACAAACTCTATGAAAGCTAAACAAAAACTTGGTATGGGTATAAAAAAAAAAAACGGAAAAATCAAAGAATCAGCGAGTACTGAAAACACCAAAAAAATATGGTGGATTTTTACCTGTAGCAGCACTAATTCCATTAATTGGAAAGGCTTTAATTGCTGGTGCTGCAAGTGGTGCTGCTTCATATGGTGTAAAAAAAGCCCTAGGTAGTGGTTTATATTTAAAACCTCATAAGCATGGTGCGGGAATTAAAAAAGAACGAAAAAAAACAAAGAAAAGAAATTGCCAAAAAGGCCATTAAACACTGATGATATAATCAAATTTGCTCGTGCTCATAAAATAAAATATTTCCGAGGTGTATATATGCGTGATACATTACCTAAAAAACCATTAAAAAATGAGTCAGCAGTTATTAATCTCGATTCCTTTGCAAGAGCTGGTACACATTGGGTTTCATATATAAAAAAAGGTGAAAACGTTGAGTATTTTGACAGTTTTGGAAATTTAGCTCCACCAATAGAATTAATCGAATATTTTGGAAACAAGGCTAACATCACATTCAATTATAAGCGCTATCAAAAATTTAATTCTTTCAATTGTGGTCATTTGTGTTTGAAATTCCTTATAAAATCCACAAAATAATTGTTGAATACATCAGTATAGAAATGGAGTCGATAACAATTACACTTAGTGGAAATACGTCTACACTAAGTGCAGACTTCTTTCCACCAATTGATTTGAAGAGCAGTGATTATGTAATTGGATTGATCAACTTTGAATCATATCATTCAATACCAAATATTGATACAACAAATAATAAATTTTATTATAAAACCAATTCAAGTACAAATACAGATTTTCAAGTAATATCTATTCCAGTTGGGTCATATGAAATTGAGAATATTAATAATATATTGAAAAAAGAATTAGGAGATCCAAATTATGATTACGATTTCGAGGAGAAACTTTATACCAATAGAATAGAAAGAGAGAAAAATGTTGCACGTAATTTCATAAGTTTAAAACCAAATACTAACACTTTAAAATGTGAGCTTAGGAGTACTGTTGATATTGATTTCACAAAAGATGATTCAATTGGATCTTTATTGGGGTTTAAAAAGCGAATATTAGAAAGGAATGTTGTTCATGAAAGTGATCTACCTGTCAACATAGTTAAGGTGAATGCTATATTAATTGAATGTAATATTGTGACTGGATCATATAAGAATGGATTACCCATGCATATTTTACATGAGTTCTATCCAACAGTAGAGCCTGGGTATAAAATCAATGAGGTTCCTTCAAATGTGATTTATTTACCAGTGAACACTCAAACCATAAACAATATAACTGTAAATATTGTTGATCAAGAAAGGAAACAAATAAATTTTCGTGGTGAAACAATAACTATTAGATTACATTTGAAAAAAATTTTATAAAATGGGTATTAGTTATAAAAGAATGCAAACAACAACGAAAAGAATCAGTTCACCATCAACTATAAAAGTGTTAACAAGAGAAAATAAAAATTTCTTGAAATCACTCGGTTTAAAACTAAAAAGAGATCAAAAACTAAAACAAAAACAATGAATAATATTTTAGATATTACATCTGGTGTTACTTTCAATGATGCAATAACACGTGTTGAAATACATAATCATCAACCTATTATTGCATCAGCATTTAATAATTGTGATGAAATACGAATTCAAATCCAACAGCAAGATATCTATACGTTGCCTAGTCAAAGTTTTCTTTATATTGAAGGTAAACTATTGAAAGAAGATGGTAGTAAGCCTCCTGTGGATGCAAAAATAACAAATAATGGAATTGCATTTTTATTTGATGAAATTAAATATTCAATGAATAGTTTTGAATTTGATAAGACGAAAAATATTGGAATTAGCTCAACTTTGAAAGCATATGCTTCATTAAATAAATTTGAAAGTGATAATCTTGAAAATGCTGGTTGGGGACTCAATATAAACATTCTAGATGAAAATGGTAATTTTAATATATGTGTTCCACTGAAAATGTTGCTTGGATTTTGTGAAGATAATAATAGAATATTGGTGAATGTTAGACAAGAATTGGTGTTAATTAGAGCCAGAAATGATAATAATGCATATATTTGTACAGAAAATTTGAAATTTCTTCTGAACAAAATTCAATGGCGTGTTCCTCATATATATGTTAATGACGAATATAGATTGAGATTATTGAAAATTGTCAACTCAAATCATTTCTTGAAATGTCCATTCCGTTCTTGGGATTTATATGAATATCCAATTCTTCCTTCAGCAAAAAAGCAAATTTGGTCAATTAAATCATCAACTCAATTGGAAAAACCAAGATTTGTTATTGTTGCTTTCCAAACAAATCGAAAAAATTTGAAAGATAAAAATAGTAGTCATTTTGATAGTTGCAATTTAGCGAATATTAAGCTATATTTAAACTCAGTTTCTTATCCATATGACAATTTGAATCTAGATTTCAAAAATAATCACTATGCACTTCTTTATGATATGTACACAAAATTTTCCAAGGTCTACTATGATTTTCATGATACATATATTGGTCCTATTCTAAATAAAACAAATTTCAAAACATTTGCACCGATAACAGTAATAGATTGTTCCAATCAAAACGAAGCAGTAAAAAATAGTTCAGTTGATATACGTCTGGAGTTTGAATCAAATGATATATTTCCCGAGAATACGAGTGTTTATTGTCTTATCATACATGATCGCATTATCGAATATAATCCACTCACTAGTGCTGTTAGAGCTTCAGTATAAATTGAACTGCGAAAGAGCTAACTGAAATATGGAATTAATTGTTGATATACAAGGCTTCAATGCCAGAGATTATATAATAGTGGCAAAAGAAATTGCAATTCTTACAAGAGATGGCAACAAATTGGAACATTTTTTCTTCAAAGAACCATTTCCTTGGAATAAGTTGGAACATAAATATAGAAAACAAGCAGGATGGTTGTATAACAATCACCATGGTTTAAAATGGAGTGATGGATATATACAATATAATGAAATTCCAAATTTGATTCTACCAATATTACAAGGTGCATCAACAATATATGTCAAAGGGGATATGAAGAAAACCTTTCTAGAATCTTTCAACTTGAATTCCACAATAATTTCTTTGGGGGAAGAATGTAAGTCTCTTCAGAGCTTTCCATCAAATAAATCATGTTTCAGACATTCTAATAATTGTGCAATTAGTAATGTTTATAAAATAAAAAGTCACTTAGACTATAATGAAATGTATAACATCATGAATATATAAATATATAATAGAAACTACAATGTTATTTTTGAATTATTAAATTTATTTTCAGCCGCATTAACCCCTTTTACCCCCTCCATTCTCTGTTATTACATTTATCATTTTAACTTTCTGCCTTTTTTCCATATAAAGTTGAAGTATCTCATAAATCATATATTAGCTATTCAAACACTGTAGAACATGGTTCAGAAAGTGGTTCTAGTTATTTTGATTATAATTATCGTGAGTAATTGTAAAAGTGTGAAAAAAGAAAATTTTGAATCAATTATTGATTACTTATTTACATATGGATATCTTAATGTGAGTGAAGAGGAGGTCTTTAGTTCAACTGATAAAGATCCATCGTATCTAACAGCACTGAACCTATTACAAACTAATTTTAATTTAGCGCAATCCAATGAAACAATTGAAAATGTTTTGAAACTCATTTCATCTCCTAGATGTGGTGTTAAAGATATGAATGTTTATAATACTCATTATATATTATGGGGAAATTCTACAATTACTTGGGATTCAAAAAGAACAACTAGTATTTTTCAATATTTAATTGAAAAAGCTTTCAATTTATGGTCTAAATATACAAATTTAAATATTATACATTCGCCATATAATGAAAATGCTACTATTTATATTTCATTTGGAGGAATTCAACATTGGGATTTCAAGAAACGGGCTAGATGCAGGTCTCATTTTGATGGGGAGGGTATGATATTGGGGCATGCTGAATTTCCAAGCTTAAGCATGCATTCAGAAATTCATATAGATAATGCAGAACAATGGTACTATGGTATGGATCCCCCTTCCAATAGTGAAGAGAAGAGTCTTTTTGCTGTTTTAGTCCATGAAATTGGCCATGCATTAGGAATTAGGCATTCAAATGATAAGAATGCAATAATGTATCCAATATATACAGAAAAAATATTCCAAAATAGTAATTATTATGATTTACACATTGATGATATAAATGCTATTCAATCATTATATGGAAAAAACATTAAGTCATTGATAACAACAACGACAAAGGCACCGACAACGACAAAGGTATTAACAACAGAAGGAACACAGAAACCAATTACAACAACCGAAAAAACTCATAATAAGCGGAAAACAAATTCAGATTCTTCTCCAGACTTATGTAGCTTAAAAAATGTCAATAAATTTCTAATCGTAAGAAAAAAATTATATATATTTTATAATAAGTGGGTCTGGGTGAAAAATTTGAATGAAAAAAACTTTGATCCGGAGCCATATCTTATAACAGATTGGTTAAATTTTCTTCCAAAAAATTTCTTGAGAATGAATGGTATTTACCAAAGACCAAATGGAAATATTGTATTATTCATAGATAACGTAAGTTATAATATAAAGTTTCCATCTTTAGAATTGGAAAATATTGCCAATCCCTACCATCAAAATAGTATAACCTATATTAATGGAGCTGTATCTACCAATAGTGGTCAAACATATATATTTCATAAAAATAATTCTTTCATAAAAATTGATGAATGCAGATTTTTCGCTTCAGAAATCGGAAGTGTAGATGATGAGTTCCCCGGTATTCCAAATAATATAGAATCTGTATTCAAGTATACAAATGGACGATTATATTTTTTTATTAATGATTATTATTATGAATTTGATGAATTCTCAAAGTCAGTTGTAAAAGCAGAGAAATTCAATCTTTCTATGTTCAATATTGATTGTCCCAATATCAATTTATATGAGCAATTGAAAATACTACTATCAAAAATCTTGTATTCACAATAATTGTTTTTCTTATTTTTTTTTTCTTACTCCCCACCATCAGCCCCCTCCTCCACCTCTTACCTCTTACTGTATATATAATTCCATACAAACTTTGTTTTTTCAACATTGTAATAATTTCATTACTCTAAATAATAGTAAACAACAGATTGCGGTATATATTTTTTGAAAAATGTCAAATAATAGTGAAATAGTCTGTTTGAAAATAATAGCATATGATTTGCTAAACATAAAATATCATTGTGATCTAATAAAAGAAGAAGATATTGGAAGCTATAGGAACATGATTGAATCAACTTCAAGCAAATGTGGTTATAATGATAATTCACTTCTCAAATTGATTGGAAAGCTGGCTCCAATAGCATATATTTGCAAAAAAATAAGTAAGGAGAAATTTGATTTAATATTGGAATCATTTAGTGGAATGAATTTATTGCAAATTTGGGGAAGACTTCCGCTAGAGTATAAATTACATCCTAAAGTTATATTGAAATTACCATGTGTGGAGCATACGAATCTACCAATCCATCATATCCATATTGATGGACCACCACCTAACATTGAAAACTGTCAGTCTTGTAAGACCGAATTTGAAATGTATCATCAAAAATATTCCAATAAATAAAAGAAAAAAAGATTAACTTATAGAGATATTTATTCATTCGATTTTTTTTGTCAACAAAATATTTATATTTATACATATACATTTTATTTTCTATAATCATAAATACAATTTATTATTATTCATTATTCTGATTGTTTAGCCGATTGTTTTTTGAAGTAGTAATAATTTCAATTGACGCTAAAATTACATTATTATAATTTAATATTATTTCTTTCATTGCTAAATTATAAACATTATTTGTTTCACCAATTATATTTTTAATATTTGTGTAAATATCACCATCACAAGAAGATGCTTGTCGCATTACACTCAAATAATAATCCAAGAAATTTAATGATTCTAAATAATTGATGATGTCATCTAAGTGATTAGTATTTTTAAATATATTGCGAATAGATGTATCACTTAGATAAATTTGATTATTCTGTGATTCAATTATCATAATTTTATCATTTTCTATAACATCAAATAATAATTTATGATTTGAAATCGAATATGATTCAACAACTGAAAGTACCCTCAAAAATCCTATAATAATATTATAGCACCTAAGAAACTCATACCAGTCAAGTCGTTTAAAATCGACGAACTTGTCAATTCTACTATTGTATATTCTAATAATAGTTTCTAAATTGTCTGTTGGATCAAATCCAATGTGTATCCAAATATTCGTATTTAGCAAAAATCTATGTTCCATAATCAATTTAGATTTGACGAAACCTCTAGAGAGTGCTAAGTCAAATTCATATAGACCCTCCACTACTTCTTCAACGACTTGTGCTTCTGCTTGTTCTGCATTATTCTCAAGAAGAGGAACTTCATTTAATATTTCTTTATTTTTATTCATATTAGTTTTTCTTTTTGTTTTTGTTGCCAATGCATCATTTTGATTGATATGCTTGCAGGATGGTTTCGTATGAAGTGGATACTTTCTTTTCTTCATATTGTTGTCAGTATTTTCATTCACTTGCTGTAAATGAATATTTTTTAAAAAATTTCTCTTGAAAAAATTAATTGAAATTACTTACCATTTTTGTCATTTATAGATAATAGTTTTTTTCTTGAAAGATATAATAATAGAAAACTGAATAGTTTGTATCACTTGGAGTTTCAAACTCATACTGAATTTAGTATGCAAAAATTTTTCTACATATATAAATAAGACATTGATAACCTCAAACATGGGATCACAAGTGATGCAGATAAAACATTGCATCCGTTAATTATTGTGAAACAAAAATAATTAATCCAGAGTCTAAGATTTATGATTTGAGGAGTGGAATATTTATGCGGATAAAACATTGCATCACTCAATTATTGTGAATCAATTGCAAAAATTGATTAATAGAATATTCTGATTTTTTTTTTTTTTCCCTACTAGCTAATTTATTGAATGATAAATTGCGCTACTCATAATATAAAGCTCGATCTTAATATTTACTTCAATATGTAGTTCGTCTAGTGAATAATAGATAGCGTCACACACAAGAATAGAAATCTTTTTTATTAAACACTAGTTAGTTTATTGAATAATAGGTGACACCATTCGTCACACAACTCAAAAAGATGGCGTTACTGGTAAATGTATAAATAACGTCACAGAGACTTTTTTATCCACGTCAATTAGTAGTTCATTTACTAGAAAAAAGATAGCGCCACACACAAAAAAGAAATCTCTGCATTTAACGTTAGTTGACGTTATTATTGTCATTCATGGTACAGAGATCTATCACATCAATTAGTAGTTCATCTAGTGGATAATAGATGGCGCCACACGCAAAAAGAGAAAAATAGAAATCTTCTCCATTCAACGCTAGTTAGTCTGTTGGATGATAGGTGGCGCCACTCACCACTGCTCAAGAGATGGCGCCACTCGTAAATGTTCTGATAACGTCACCGCTGTTTAGATAACGTCACTGCTCGCGTTATCTTTGAAATCTTAGATCGTTATCTGGTCCAGAATCGGTGTTATATCACTACTTATTCCAAAGTTTGTAAAACTGCGAATAGCACTCTAAAAACACGAAATATGATGTATTTGGTGCTAGATTCTGCCTATAACGCACTTTTGATGCAAAATCTTGCTTCTGAGCAGATTTATAGAGTCAAAAATTTCTCAACCAGACTCAGAGAAAACGCTGATAACTTGCTGGAAACGCACAATTTTGTGCATTTGAGGACGGATTCATGCGTACTATGTTGTATTGGATAGATTTATGTGATTTGCGATACGTTGAAACTGCTTAGAATGTGGTAATTTTGACTTATTTCAAACTTCATATAACTGCAGATAGCGCTCCTAAAACACGAAATATGATGTTTCTGTCGATAGATTCATACATATTATGAGGTCCTGAATAGGAATATGAACTTGTTGATTGTGAGAATCTGCGCGGAGAAGCGTGATTTCGACTTATTCCAAAGTTTGTAAAACTGCAAATAGCACTCTAAAATCACAAAATATGATGTATTTGGTGCTAGATTCAGCCATATAACACTTTTTTGAAGCAAAATCTTGCTTCTGAGCAGATTTACAGAGTCAATAATTTCTCAACGAGACTCAGAAAAAACGCTGATAACTCGCTGGAAACGCAAAATTTTGTACATTTGAGGACGAATTCATGCGTATTATGTTGTATTTGATAGATTTATGAGATTTGCGATACTTTTAAACTGCTCAGAATGTGGTAATTTTGACTTATTTCAAACTTCATATTACTGCAGATAGCGCTCTGAAAACACGAAATATGATGTTTTTGTCGATAGATTCATACATATTATGAGGTCTTGAATGGGAATATGAACTTTTTGATAGCAAAAATCCGCGCAATAAAGCGTGATTCCGATTTATTTCAAAGTTTGTAAAACTCCAAAAGCACTCTAAGAACACAAAATATGATGTATTTGGTGCTAGATTCTGCCATATAACGCACTTTTGAAGCAAAATCTTGCTTCTGAGCAGATTTACAGAGTCAAAAATTCCTCAACGAGACTCAGAAAAAACGCTGATAACTCGCTGGAAACGCAAAATTTTGTGCATTTGAGGACGGATTCATGCGTTTTATGTTGTATTGGATGGATTTATGTGATTTGCGATACTTCAAAACTGCTCAGAATGTGGTAATTTTGACTTATTTCAAACTTCATATAACTGCAGATAGCGCTCTGAAAACACGAAATACGATGTTCTTGTCGATAGATTCATACATATTATGAGGTCCTGAATAGGAATATAAACTTTTTGATTGTGAAAATCTGCGCGGAAAAGCGTGATTTCGACTTATTCCAAAGTTTGTACAACTGCAAATAGCACTCTAGTAACACAAAATATGATGTATTTGGTGCTAGATTCTGCCTATAACGCACTTTTGAAGCAAAATCTTGCTTCTGAGCAGTTTTACAGAATCAAAAATTTCTCAACTAGACTCAGAGAAAACGCTGATAACTCGCTGGAAACGCAAAATTTTGTGCATTTGAGGACGGATTCATGCGTATTATGTTGTATTGGATAGATTTATGTGATTTGCAATACTTTGAAACTCCTCACAATGTGATAATTTTGACTTATTTCAAACTTCATATAACTGCAGATAGCGCTCTGAAAACACGAAATATGATGTTTCTGTCGATAAATTCATACATATTATAAGGTCCTGAATAGGAATATGAACTTTTTGATTGTGAAAATCTGCGCGGAGAAGCGTGATTTCGACTTATTCTAATGTTTGTAGAACTCCAAATAGCACTATAAAAACACGAAATATGATGTATTTGATGCTAGATTCTGCCTTATAACGCACTTTTGAAGCAAAATCTTGCTTCTGAGAAAATTAACAGATTCAAAAATTTCTCAACGAGACTCAGAAAACACGCTGATAACTTGCTGGCAACGCAAAATTGTGTGCATCTGAGGACGGATTCATGCGTATTATGTTGTATTGGATAGATTTATGTGATTAGCGATACTTTGAAACTGCTCAGAATGTGGTAATTTTGACTTATTTCAGACTTCATATAACTGCAGATAGCGCTCTGAAAACACGAAATATGATATTTTTGTCGATAGATTCATACATATTATGAGGTCTTGAATAGGAATATGAACTTTTTGATTGTGAAAATCTGCGCGGAAAAGCGTGATTTCGACTTATTCCAAAGTTTGTAAAACTGCAAACAGCACTCTAAAAACACGAAATATGATGTATTTGGTGCTAGATTCTGCCGTATAACGCACTTTTGAAGCAAAATCTTGCTTCTAAGCAGATTTACAGAGTCAAAAATTTCTCAACGAGACTCAGAAAAAACGCTGATAACACCCTGGAAACGCAAACTTTGGTGCATTTGAGGACGGATTTATGAGTATTATGTTGTATTGGATAGATTTATGTGATTTGCGATACTTTGAAACTGCTCAGAATGTGGTAATTTTGACTTATTTCAAACTTCATATAACTGCAGATAGCGCTCTGAAAACACGAATTATGATATTCTCGTCGATAGATTCATACATATTATGAGGTCCTGGATGAGAATATGAACTTTTTGATTGTGAGAATCAACGCGGGAAAGCGTGATTTCGACTTATTCCAGCGTTTGTAAAACTGCAGATAGCACTCTAAAAACACGGAATATGATGTATTTGGTGCTAGAATCTGCCATAACCAGCACTTTTGAAGCAAAATCTTGCTTCTGAGCAGATTTACAGAGTCAAAAATTTCTCAACGAGACTCAGAAAAAACGCTGATAACTCGCTGGAAACGCAAAATTTTGTGCATTTGAAGACGGATTCATGCGTATTATGTTGTATCGTGATTTCGACTTATTCCAAAGTTTGTAAAACTGCGAATAGCACTCTGAAAACACGAGATATGATGTATTTGGTGCTAGATTTTGTCATTCAACGCACTTTTTAAGCAAAATCTTACTTCTGAGCAGATTTACAGAGTCAAAAATCTCTCAACGAGACTCAGAAAAAACGCTGATAACTCGCTGCAAACGATAAATTTTGTGCATTTTAAGACGGATACATACGTACTATGTTGTATTGGATAGATTTATGTGATTTAAGATACTTTGAAACTGCTCAGAATGTGGTAATTTTGACTTATTTCAAATTTCATATAACTGCAGATAGCGCTCTGAAAACACGAAATATGATGTTTTTGTCGATAGACTCATACATAATATGAGGTCCTGAATAGGAATATGATCTTTTTGATTGTGAAAATCTGCGCGGAAAAGCGTGATTTCGACTTATTCCAAAGTTTGTGAAACATCAGATAGCACTCTAAAAACACGAAATATGATGTATTTGGTGCTAGATTCTGCCTATAACGCACTTTTGATGCAAAATCTTGCTTCTGAGCAGATTTACAGAGTCAAAAATTTCTCAACCAGACTCAGAGAAAACGCTGATAGCTCACTGGAAACGCACAATTTTGTGCATTTGAGGACGGATTCATGCGTATTATGTTGTATTGGATAGATTTATGTGATTTGCAATACTTTGAAACTGCTCAGAATGTGGTAATTTTGACTTATTTCAAACTTCATATAACTGCAGATAACGCTCTGAAAACACGAAATATGATTTTTCTGTCGATAGATTCATACATATTATAAGGTCCTGGATAGAAATATGTATTTGTTGATTGTGAGAATCTGCGCGGAAAAGCGTGATTTCGACTTATTCCAAAGTTTGTAAACTGCAAACAGCACTCTAAAAACACGAAATATGATGTATTTGGTGCTAGATTCTGCCATATAACGCACTTTTGAAGCAAAATCTTGCTTCTGAGCAGATTCACAGAGTAAAAAATTTCTCAACGAGACTCAGAAAAAACGCTGATAACTCGCTGGGAACGCAAAATTTTGTGCATTTGAGGACGGATTCATGCGTATTATGTTGTATTGGATAGATTTATGTGATTTGCGATACTTTGAGTCTGCTCAGGATGTGGTAATTTTGACTTATTTCAAACTTCATATAACTGCAGATAGCGCTCTGAAAACACGGGATATGATGGTCTTGTCGATAGATTCATACATATTATGAGGTCCTGAATAGGAATATGGACTTTTAGATTGTGAAAATCTGCGCGGAAAAGCGTGATTTCGACTTATTCCAAAGTTTGTAAAACTGAAAGAAGCACTCTAAAAACATGAAATATGATGTATTTGGTGCTAGATTCTGCCTATAACGCACTTTTGATGCAAAATCTTGCTTCTGAACAGATTTATAGAGTCAAAAATTTCTCAACTAAACTCAGAGAAAACGCTGATAACTTGCTGGAAACGCACAATTTTGTGCATTTGAGGACGGATCCATGCGTACTATGTTGAATTGGATAGATTTATGAGATTTGCGATACTTTGAAACTGCTTAGAATGTGGTAATTTTGACTTATTTCAAACTTCATATAACTGCAGATAGCGCTCTGAAAACACGAAATATGATGTTTCTGTCGATAGATTCATACATATTATAAGGTCCTGAATAGAAATATGAACTTGTTGATTGTGAGAATCTGCGCGGAGAAGCGTGATTTCGACTTATTCCAAAGTTTGTAAAACTGCAAGTAGCACTCTAAAATCACGAAATATGATGTATTTGGTTCTAGATTCTGCCATATAACACTTTTTTGAAGCAAAATCTTGCTTCTGAGCAGATTTACAGAGTCAAAAATTCCTCAACGAGACTCAGAAAAAACGCTGATAACTCGCTGGAAACGCAAAATTTTGTGCATTTGAGGACGGATTCATGCGTATTATGTTGTATTGGATAGATTTATGTGATTTGCGATACTTTAAAACTGCTTAGGATGTGGTAATTTTGACTTATTTCAAACTTCATATAACTGCAGATAGCGCTCTGAAAACACGAAATATGATGTTTTTGTCGATAGACTCATACATATTATGAGGTCCCGAATAGGAATATGAACTTTTTGATCATGAAAATCTGCGCGGAAAAGCGTGATTTCGACTGATTCCAAAGTTTGTAAAACTGCAAATAGCACTCTAAAAACACGAAATATGATGTATTTGGTGCTAGATTCTGCCATATAACGCACTTTTGAAGCAAAATCTTGCTTCTGAGCAGATTCACAGAGTCAAAAATTTCTCAACGAGACTCAGAAAAAACGTTGATAACTCGCTGGAAACGCAAAATTTTGTGCATTTGAGGACGGATTCATGCGTATTATGTTGTATTGGATAGATTTATGTGATTTGCGATACTTTGAGTCTGCTCAGGATGTGGTAATTTTGACCTATTTCAAACTTCATATAACTGCAGATAGCGCTCTGAAAACACGAAATATGATGTTTTTGTCGATAGATTCATACATATTATGAGGTCATGAATAGGCAAATGAACTTTTTGGTTGTAAAAATCTGCGCGGAAAAGCGTGATTTCGACTTATTCCAAAGTTTGTAGAACTGCAAATAGCACTCTAAAAACACGGAATATGATGTATTTGGTGCTAGATTCTGCCTTATAACGCACTTTTGAAGCAAAATCTTGCTTCTGAGAAAATTAACAGATTCAAAAATTTCTCAACGAGACTCAGAAAACACGCTGATAACTTGCTGGAAACGCAAAATTGTGAGCATCTGAGGACGAATTCATGCGTATTATGTTGTATTGGATAGATTTATGTGATTTGCGATACTTTGAAACTGCTCAGAATGTGGTAATTTTGACTTATTTCAGACTTCATATAACTGCAGATAGCGCTCTGAAAACACGAAATATGATATTTTTGTTGATAGATTCATACATATTATGAGGTCTTGAATAGGAATATGAACTTTTTGATTGTGAAAATCTTCGCGGAAAAGCGTGATTTCGACTTATTCCAAAGTTTGTAAAACTGCAAACAGCACTCTAAAAACACGAAATATGATGTATTTGGTGCTAGATTCTGCCGTATAACGCACTTTTGAAGCAAAATCTTGCTTCTGAGCAGATTTACAGAGTCAAAAATTCCTCAACGAGACTCAGAAAAAACGCTGATAACTCGCTGGAAACGCAAAATTTTGTGCATTTGAGGACGGATTCATGCGTTTTATGTTGTATTGGATGGATTCATGTGATTTGCGATACTTCAAAACTGCTCAGAATGTGGTAATTTTGACTTATTTCAAACTTCATATAACTGCAGATAGCGCTCTGAAAACACGAAATACGATGTTCTTGTCGATAGATTCATACATATTATGAGGTCCTGAATAGGAATATAAACTTTTTGATTGTGAAAATCTGCGCGGAAAAGCGTGATTTCGACTTATTCCAAAGTTTGTACAACTGCAAATAGCACTCTAGTAACACAAAATATGATGTATTTGGTGCTAGATTCTGCCTATAACGCACTTTTGAAGCAAAATCTTGCTTCTGAGCAGTTTTACAGAATCAAAAATTTCTCAACTAGACTCAGAGAAAACGCTGATAACTCGCTGGAAACGCAAAATGTTGTGCATTTGAGGACGGATTCATGCGTATTATGTTGTATTGGATAGATTTATGTGATTTGCAATACTTTGAAACTCCTCACAATGTGATAATTTTGACTTATTTCAAACTTCATATAACTGCAGATAGCGCTCTGAAAACACGAAATATGATGTTTCTGTCGATAAATTCATACATATTATAAGGTCCTGAATAGGAATATGAACTTTTTGATTGTGAAAATCTGCGCGGAGAAGCGTGATTTCGACTTATTCTAATGTTTGTAGAACTCCAAATAGCACTATAAAAACACGAAATATGATGTATTTGATGCTAGATTCTGCCTTATAACGCACTTTTGAAGCAAAATCTTGCTTCTGAGAAAATTAACAGATTCAAAAATTTCTCAACGAGACTCAGAAAACACGCTGATAACTTGCTGGCAACGCAAAATTGTGTGCATCTGAGGACGGATTCATGCGTATTATGTTGTATTGGATAGATTTATGTGATTTGCGATACTTTGAAACTGCTCAGAATGTGGTAATTTTGACTTATTTCAGACTTCATATAACTGCAGATAGCGCTCTGAAAACACGAAATATGATATTTTTGTCGATAGATTCATACATATTATGAGTTCCTGAATAGGAATATGAACTTTCTGATTGTGAGAATCTGCGCGGAAAAGCGTGATTTCGACTTATTCCAAAGTTTGTAAAACTGCGAATAGCACTCTAAAAACACGGAATATGATGTATTTGGTGCTAGAATCTGCCATAACCAGCACTTTTGAAGCAAAATCTTGCTTCTGAGCAGATTTACAGAGTCAAAAATTTCTCAACGAGACTCAGAAAAAACGCTGATAACTCGCTGGAAACGCAAAATTTTGTGCATTTGAAGACGGATTCATGCGTATTATGTTGTATCGTGATTTCGACTTATTCCAAAGTTTGTAAAACTGCAAATAGCACTCTGAAAACACGAAATATGATGTATTTGGTGCTAGATTTTGTCATTCAACGCACTTTTTAAGCAAAATCTTGCTTCTGAGCAGATTTACAGAGTCAAAAATCTCTCAACGAGACTCAGAAAAAACGCTGATAACTCGCTGAAAACGATAAATTTTGTGCATTTCAAGACGGATACATACGTATTATGTTGTATTGGATAGATTTATGTGATTTAAGATACTTTGAAACTGCTCAGAATGTGGTAATTTTGACTTATTTCAAATTTCATATAACTGCAGATAGCGCTCTGAAAACACGAAATATGATGTTTTTGTCGATAGACTCATACATAATATGAGGTCCTGAATAGGAATATGATCTTTTTGATTGTGAAAATCTGCGCGGAAAAGCGTGATTTCGACTTATTCCAAAGTTTGTGAAACATCAGATAGCACTCTAAAAACACGAAATATGATGTATTTGGTGCTAGATTCTGCCTATAACGCACTTTTGATGCAAAATCTTGCTTCTGAGCAGATTTACAGAGTCAAAAATTTCTCAACCAGACTCAGAGAAAACGCTGATAGCTCACTGGAAAACGCACAATTTTGTGCATTTGAGGACGGATTCATGCGTATTATGTTGTATTGGATAGATTTATGTGATTTGCAATACTTTGAAACTGCTCAGAATGTGGTAATTTTGACTTATTTCAAACTTCATATAACTGCAGATAACGCTCTGAAAACACGAAATATGATTTTTCTGTCGATAGATTCATACATATTATAAGGTCCTGGATAGAAATATGAATTTGTTGATTGTGAGAATCTGCGCGGAAAAGCGTGATTTCGACTTATTCCAAAGTTTGTAAACTGCAAACAGCACTCTAAAAACACGAAATATGATGTATTTGGTGCTAGATTCTGCCATATAACGCACTTTTGAAGCAAAATCTTGCTTCTGAGCAGATTCACAGAGTCAAAAATTTCTCAACGAGACTCAGAAAAAACGCTGATAACTCGCTGGGAACGCAAAATTTTGTGCATTTGAGGACGGATTCATGCGTATTATGTTGTATTGGATAGATTTATGTGATTTGCGATACTTTGAGTCTGCTCAGGATGTGGTAATTTTGACTTATTTCAAACTTCATATAACTGCAGATAGCGCTCTGAAAACACGGGATATGATGGTCTTGTCGATAGATTCATACATATTATGAGGTCCTGAATAGGAATATGGACTTTTAGATTGTGAAAATCTGCGCGGAAAAGCGTGATTTCGACTTATTCCAAAGTTTGTAAAACTGAAAGAAGCACTCTAAAAACATGAAATATGATGTATTTGGTGCTAGATTCTGCCTATAACGCACTTTTGATGCAAAATCTTGCTTCTGAACAGATTTATAGAGTCAAAAATTTCTCAACTAAACTCAGAGAAAACGCTGATAACTTGCTGGAAACGCACAATTTTGTGCATTTGAGGACGGATCCATGCGTACTATGTTGAATTGGATAGATTTATGAGATTTGCGATACTTTGAAACTGCTTAGAATGTGGTAATTTTGACTTATTTCAAACTTCATATAACTGCAGATAGCGCTCTGAAAACACGAAATATGATGTTTCTGTCGATAGATTCATACATATTATAAGGTCCTGAATAGAAATATGAACTTGTTGATTGTGAGAATCTGCGCGGAGAAGCGTGATTTCGACTTATTCCAAAGTTTGTAAAACTGCAAGTAGCACTCTAAAATCACAAAATATGATGTATTTGGTTCTAGATTCTGCCATATAACACTTTTTTGAAGCAAAATCTTGCTTCTGAGCAGATTTACAGAGTCAAAAATTCCTCAACGAGACTCAGAAAAAACGCTGATAACTCGCTGGAAACGCAAAATTTTGTGCATTTGAGGACGGATTTATGCGTATTATGTAGTATTGGATAGATTTATGTGATTTGCGATACTTTAAAACTGCTTAGGATGTGGTAATTTTGACTTATTTCAAACTTCATATAACTGCAAATAGCGCTCTGAAAACACGAAATATGATGTTTTTGTCGATAGACTCATACATATTATGAGGTCCCGAATAGGAATATGAACTTTTTGATCATGAAAATCTGCGCGGAAAAGCGTGATTTCGACTGATTCCAAAGTTTGTAAACTGCAAACAGCACTCTAAAAACACGAAATATGATGTATTTGGTGCTAGATTCTGCCATATAACGCACTTTTGAAGCAAAATCTTGCTTCTGAGCAGATTCACAGAGTCAAAAATTTCTCAACGAGACTCAGAAAAAACGCTGATAACTCGCTGGGAACGCAAAATTTTGTGCATTTGAGGACGGATTCATGCGTATTATGTTGTATTGGATAGATTTATGTGATTTGCGATACTTTGAGTCTGCTCAGGATGTGGTAATTTTGACTTATTTCAAACTTCATATAACTGCAGATAGCGCTCTGAAAACACGGGATATGATGGTCTTGTCGATAGATTCATACATATTATGAGGTCCTGAATAGGAATATGGACTTTTAGATTGTGAAAATCTGCGCGGAAAAGCGTGATTTCGACTTATTCCAAAGTTTGTAAAACTGAAAGAAGCACTCTAAAAACATGAAATATGATGTATTTGGTGCTAGATTCTGCCTATAACGCACTTTTGATGCAAAATCTTGCTTCTGAACAGATTTATAGAGTCAAAAATTTCTCAACTAAACTCAGAGAAAACGCTGATAACTTGCTGGAAACGCACAATTTTGTGCATTTGAGGACGGATCCATGCGTACTATGTTGAATTGGATAGATTTATGAGATTTGCGATACTTTGAAACTGCTTAGAATGTGGTAATTTTGACTTATTTCAAACTTCATATAACTGCAGATAGCGCTCTGAAAACACGAAATATGATGTTTCTGTCGATAGATCCATACATATTATAAGGTCCTGAATAGAAATATGAACTTGTTGATTGTGAGAATCTGCGCGGAGAAGCGTGATTTCGACTTATTCCAAAGTTTGTAAACTGCAAACAGCACTCTAAAAACACGAAATATGATGTATTTGGTGCTAGATTCTGCCATATAACGCACTTTTGAAGCAAAATCTTGTTCTGAGCAGATTCACAGAGTCAAAAATTTCTCAACGAGACTCAGAAAAAACGCTGATAACTCGCTGGGAACGCAAAATTTTGTGCATTTGAGGACGGATTCATGCGTATTATGTTGTATTGGATAGATTTATGTGATTTGCGATACTTTGAGTCTGCTCAGGATGTGGTAATTTTGACTTATTTCAAACTTCATATAACTGCAGATAGCGCTCTGAAAACACGGGATATGATGGTCTTGTCGATAGATTCATACATATTATGAGGTCCTGAATAGGAATATGGACTCTTAGATTGTGAAAATCTGCGCGGAAAAGCGTGATTTCGACTCATTCCAAAGTTTGTAAAACTGAAAGAAGCACTCTAAAAACATGAAATATGATGTATTTGGTGCTAGATTCTGCCTATAACGCACTTTTGATGCAAAATCTTGCTTCTGAACAGATTTATAGAGTCAAAAATTTCTCAACTAAACTCAGAGAAAACGCTGATAACTTGCTGGAAACGCACAATTTTGTGCATTTGAGGACGGATCCATGCGTACTATGTTGAATTGGATAGATTTATGAGATTTGCGATACTTTGAAACTGCTTAGAATGTGGTAATTTTGACTTATTTCAAACTTCATATAACTGCAGATAGCGCTCTGAAAACACGAAATATGATGTTTCTGTCGATAGATTCATACATATTATAAGGTCCTGAATAGAAATATGAACTTGTTGATTGTGAGAATCTGCGCGGAGAAGCGTGATTTCGACTTATTCCAAAGTTTGTAAAACTGCAAGTAGCACTCTAAAATCACAAAATATGATGTATTTGGTTCTAGATTCTGCCATATAACACTTTTTTGAAGCAAAATCTTGCTTCTGAGCAGATTTACAGAGTCAAAAATTCCTCAACGAGACTCAGAAAAAACGCTGATAACTCGCTGGAAACGCAAAATTTTGTGCATTTGAGGACGGATTCATGCGTATTATGTTGTATTGGATAGATTTATGTGATTTGCGATACTTTAAAACTGCTTAGGATGTGGTAATTTTGACTTATTTCAAACTTCATATAACTGCAAATAGCGCTCTGAAAACACGAAATATGATGTTTTTGTCGATAGACTCATACATATTATGAGGTCCCGAATAGGAATATGAACTTTTTGATCATGAAAATCTGCGCGGAAAAGCGTGATTTCGACTGATTCCAAAGTTTGTAAAACTGCAAATAGCACTCTAAAAACACGAAATATGATGTATTTGGTGCTAGATTCTGCCATATAACGCACTTTTGAAGCAAAATCTTGCTTCTGAGCAGATTCACAGAGTCAAAAATTTCTCAACGAGACTCAGAAAAAACGCTGATAACTCGCTGGAAACGCAAATTTTGTGCATTTGAGGACGGATTCATGCGTATTATGTTGTATTGGATAGATTTATGTGATTTGCGATACTTTGAGTCTGCTCAGGATGTGGTAATTTTGACCTATTTCAAACTTCATATAACTGCAGATAGCGCTCTGAAAACACGAAATATGATGTTTTTGTCGATAGATTCATACATATTATGAGGTCATGAATAGGCAAATGAACTTTTTGGTTGTAAAAATCTGCGCGGAAAAGCGTGATTTCGACTTATTCCAAAGTTTGTAGAACTGCAAATAGCACTCTAAAAACACGGAATATGATGTATTTGGTGCTATATTCTGCCTTATAACGCACTTTTGAAGCAAAATCTTGCTTCTGAGAAAATTAACAGATTCAAAAATTTCTCAACGAGACTCAGAAAACACGCTGATAACTTGCTGGAAACGCAAAATTGTGAGCATCTGAGGACGAATTCATGCGTATTATGTTGTATTGGATAGATTTATGTGATTTGCGATACTTTGAAACTGCTCAGAATGTGGTAATTTTGACTTATTTCAGACTTCATATAACTGCAGATAGCGCTCTGAAAACACGATTATGATATTTTTGTTGATAGATTCATACATATTATGAGGTCTTGAATAGGAATATGAACTTTTTGATTGTGAAAATCTTCGCGGAAAAGCGTGATTTCGACTTATTCCAAAGTTTGTAAAACTGCAAACAGCACTCTAAAAACACGAAATATGATGTATTTGGTGCTAGATTCTGCCGTATAACGCACTTTTGAAGCAAAATCTTGCTTCTAAGCAGATTTACAGAGTCAAAAATTTCTCAACCAGACTCAGAAAAAACGCTGATAACTCGCTGGAAACGCAAAATTCTGTGCATCCAAGGACGGATTTATGCGTTTTATGTTGTATCGGATAGATTTATGTGATTTGCGATACTTCGAAACTGCTCAGAATGTGGTAATTTTGACTTATTTCAAACTTCATATAACTGCAGATAGCGCTCTGAAAACACGAAATATGATGTTCTTGTCGATAGACTCATACATAATATGAGGTCCTGAATAGGAATATGATCTTTTTGATTGTGAAAATCTGCGCGGAAAAGCGTGATTTCGACTTATTCCAAAGTTTGTGAAACATCAGATAGCACTCTAAAAACACGAAATATGATGTATTTGGTGCTAGATTCTGCCTATAACGCACTTTTGATGCAAAATCTTGCTTCTGAGCAGATTTACAGAGTCAAAAATTTCTCAACCAGACTCAGAGAAAACGCTGATAGCTCACTGGAAACGCACAATTTTGTGCATTTGAGGACGGATTCATGCGTATTATGTTGTATTGGATAGATTTATGTGATTTGCAATACTTTGAAACTGCTCAGAATGTGGTAATTTTGACTTATTTCAAACTTCATATAACTGCAGATAACGCTCTGAAAACACGAAATATGATTTTTCTGTCGATAGATTCATACATATTATAAGGTCCTGGATAGAAATATGAATTTGTTGATTGTGAGAATCTGCGCGGAAAAGCGTGATTTCGACTTATTCCAAAGTTTGTAAACTGCAAACAGCACTCTAAAAACACGAAATATGATGTATTTGGTGCTAGATTCTGCCATATAACGCACTTTTGAAGCAAAATCTTGCTTCTGAGCAGATTCACAGAGTCAAAAATTTCTCAACGAGACTCAGAAAAAACGCTGATAACTCGCTGGGAACGCAAAATTTTGTGCATTTGAGGACGGATTCATGCGTATTATGTTGTATTGGATAGATTTATGTGATTTGCGATACTTTGAGTCTGCTCAGGATGTGGTAATTTTGACTTATTTCAAACTTCATATAACTGCAGATAGCGCTCTGAAAACACGGGATATGATGGTCTTGTCGATAGATTCATACATATTATGAGGTCCTGAATAGGAATATGGACTTTTAGATTGTGAAAATCTGCGCGGAAAAGCGTGATTTCGACTTATTCCAAAGTTTGTAAAACTGAAAGAAGCACTCTAAAAACATGAAATATGATGTATTTGGTGCTAGATTCTGCCTATAACGCACTTTTGATGCAAAATCTTGCTTCTGAACAGATTTATAGAGTCAAAAATTTCTCAACTAAACTCAGAGAAAACGCTGATAACTTGCTGGAAACGCACAATTTTGTGCATTTGAGGACGGATCCATGCGTACTATGTTGAATTGGATAGATTTATGAGATTTGCGATACTTTGAAACTGCTTAGAATGTGGTAATTTTGACTTATTTCAAACTTCATATAACTGCAGATAGCGCTCTGAAAACACGAAATATGATGTTTCTGTCGATAGATTCATACATATTATAAGGTCCTGAATAGAAATATGAACTTGTTGATTGTGAGAATCTGCGCGGAGAAGCGTGATTTCGACTTATTCCAAAGTTTGTAAAACTGCAAGTAGCACTCTAAAATCACAAAATATGATGTATTTGGTTCTAGATTCTGCCATATAACACTTTTTTGAAGCAAAATCTTGCTTCTGAGCAGATTTACAGAGTCAAAAATTCCTCAACGAGACTCAGAAAAAACGCTGATAACTCGCTGGAAACGCAAAATTTTGTGCATTTGAGGACGGATTTATGCGTATTATGTAGTATTGGATAGATTTATGTGATTTGCGATACTTTAAAACTGCTTAGGATGTGGTAATTTTGACTTATTTCAAACTTCATATAACTGCAAATAGCGCTCTGAAAACACGAAATATGATGTTTTTGTCGATAGACTCATACATATTATGAGGTCCCGAATAGGAATATGAACTTTTTGATCATGAAAATCTGCGCGGAAAAGCGTGATTTCGACTGATTCCAAAGTTTGTAAACTGCAAACAGCACTCTAAAAACACGAAATATGATGTATTTGGTGCTAGATTCTGCCATATAACGCACTTTTGAAGCAAAATCTTGCTTCTGAGCAGATTCACAGAGTCAAAAATTTCTCAACGAGACTCAGAAAAAACGCTGATAACTCGCTGGGAACGCAAAATTTTGTGCATTTGAGGACGGATTCATGCGTATTATGTTGTATTGGATAGATTTATGTGATTTGCGATACTTGAGTCTGCTCAGGATGTGGTAATTTTGACTTATTTCAAACTTCATATAACTGCAGATAGCGCTCTGAAAACACGGGATATGATGGTCTTGTCGATAGATTCATACATATTATGAGGTCCTGAATAGGAATATGGACTTTTAGATTGTGAAAATCTGCGCGGAAAAGCGCGATTTCGACTTATTCCAAAGTTTGTAAAACTGAAAGAAGCACTCTAAAAACATGAAATATGATGTATTTGGTGCTAGATTCTGCCTATAACGCACTTTTGATGCAAAATCTTGCTTCTGAACAGATTTATAGAGTCAAAAATTTCTCAACTAAACTCAGAGAAAACGCTGATAACTTGCTGGAAACGCACAATTTTGTGCATTTGAGGACGGATCCATGCGTACTATGTTGAATTGGATAGATTTATGAGATTTGCGATACTTTGAAACTGCTTAGAATGTGGTAATTTTGACTTATTTCAAACTTCATATAACTGCAGATAGCGCTCTGAAAACACGAAATATGATGTTTCTGTCGATAGATCCATACATATTATAAGGTCCTGAATAGAAATATGAACTTGTTGATTGTGAGAATCTGCGCGGAGAAGCGTGATTTCGACTTATTCCAAAGTTTGTAAACTGCAAACAGCACTCTAAAAACACGAAATATGATGTATTTGGTGCTAGATTCTGCCATATAACGCACTTTTGAAGCAAAATCTTGTTCTGAGCAGATTCACAGAGTCAAAAATTTCTCAACGAGACTCAGAAAAAACGCTGATAACTCGCTGGGAACGCAAAATTTTGTGCATTTGAGGACGGATTCATGCGTATTATGTTGTATTGGATAGATTTATGTGATTTGCGATACTTTGAGTCTGCTCAGGATGTGGTAATTTTGACTTATTTCAAACTTCATATAACTGCAGATAGCGCTCTGAAAACACGGGATATGATGGTCTTGTCGATAGATTCATACATATTATGAGGTCCTGAATAGGAATATGGACTTTTAGATTGTGAAAATCTGCGCGGAAAAGCGTGATTTCGACTCATTCCAAAGTTTGTAAAACTGAAAGAAGCACTCTAAAAACATGAAATATGATGTATTTGGTGCTAGATTCTGCCTATAACGCACTTTTGATGCAAAATCTTGCTTCTGAACAGATTTATAGAGTCAAAAATTTCTCAACTAAACTCAGAGAAAACGCTGATAACTTGCTGGAAACGCACAATTTTGTGCATTTGAGGACGGATCCATGCGTACTATGTTGAATTGGATAGATTTATGAGATTTGCGATACTTTGAAACTGCTTAGAATGTGGTAATTTTGACTTATTTCAAACTTCATATAACTGCAGATAGCGCTCTGAAAACACGAAATATGATGTTTCTGTCGATAGATTCATACATATTATAAGGTCCTGAATAGAAATATGAACTTGTTGATTGTGAGAATCTGCGCGGAGAAGCGTGATTTCGACTTATTCCAAAGTTTGTAAAACTGCAAGTAGCACTCTAAAATCACAAAATATGATGTATTTGGTTCTAGATTCTGCCATATAACACTTTTTTGAAGCAAAATCTTGCTTCTGAGCAGATTTACAGAGTCAAAAATTCCTCAACGAGACTCAGAAAAAAACGCTGATAACTCGCTGGAAACGCAAAATTTTGTGCATTTGAGGACGGATTCATGCGTATTATGTTGTATTGGATAGATTTATGTGATTTGCGATACTTTAAAACTGCTTAGGATGTGGTAATTTTGACTTATTTCAAACTTCATATAACTGCAAATAGCGCTCTGAAAACACGAAATATGATGTTTTTGTCGATAGACTCATACATATTATGAGGTCCCGAATAGGAATATGAACTTTTTGATCATGAAAATCTGCGCGGAAAAGCGTGATTTCGACTGATTCCAAAGTTTGTAAAACTGCAAATAGCACTCTAAAAACACGAAATATGATGTATTTGGTGCTAGATTCTGCCATATAACGCACTTTTGAAGCAAAATCTTGCTTCTGAGCAGATTCACAGAGTCAAAAATTTCTCAACGAGACTCAGAAAAAACGCTGATAACTCGCTGGAAACGCAAAATTTTGTGCATTTGAGGACGGATTCATGCGTATTATGTTGTATTGGATAGATTTATGTGATTTGCGATACTTTGAGTCTGCTCAGGATGTGGTAATTTTGACCTATTTCAAACTTCATATAACTGCAGATAGCGCTCTGAAAACACGAAATATGATGTTTTTGTCGATAGATTCATACATATTATGAGGTCATGAATAGGCAAATGAACTTTTTGGTTGTAAAAATCTGCGCGGAAAAGCGTGATTTCGACTTATTCCAAAGTTTGTAGAACTGCAAATAGCACTCTAAAAACACGGAATATGATGTATTTGGTGCTAGATTCTG